>JABWDY010040221.1:0-18131 GCA_013358455.1 Thalictrum thalictroides | reverse complement strand
GACCACCGTTGACGGCCGCCATTCGACCACCCTTTTGTCTCTTTTTCTTCTCTTTTCTGCTCACCATGTCCAGATCTACTTTCTTCTGACCCTGTTATCTCAATTCAAGCTTCCTTTTACTCCTTTTTGCCTAACTTAGTGCGAGTCTCTCCTTTCATCTCCATCACTCCTGTTGGTGAAGATGATGGCCCCCTTCCTCATCTCCTCTTACCAATTCCATTTTACCACCCCAGCTTACTCAAACTAAGTCTGCATCACCAATTTCGTTGGATGTAATTCATTCACCAGATCTCTCCAACCCAAGGCAAAGTAACAAACTTTGGTCTACTCTCTTCAAAAAGCTCCCGCCTTCAGCAGGAGAATCATCTCTAGAGTTCTCAAGTCCAATATTCAAAGATGGGTTTCTTCAAATACCAGAAAAGGTTAAAGAAGAAGGTGCCAAATTATGGGAACAACATGTTGTGGGGTTCTTTCTTGACAAGAAATTACCTTTCAACTATGTGAAATCTGCAGTGACCAACAGATGGAAGACTCTAAGGGAATTTGAAATAGCTCTTGACGGAGATCTATACTACTTTAAATTCTCAACTCCTGAAGATAGAGAGCATGTGTTAGATGAAGGATCATTTCATTTAGCAGGAAAACTCTTTGTCATCCGACCATGGACAAGGGAGGTAGAAAGCTCCAGAGGAATGATAAAATTTGTTCCAGTTTGGGTCAAAATGTCAAGAGTTCCCAAAGACTTGTGGAATCCGAAGGGATTTAGCCTGCTCTGCAGTGCAATTGGTAAGCCACTATTCATGGACAAGACTACGAAAAAAGGTACGATGCTATCTTATCCTGTCTTTGTGTTGAGGTTGAACCTAACAAGGAACTCCCAGCCACCATCCCTTTAAGTCCTGAGGTCAGTATTGACCTTGAGTACCCTTGGCAACCTCAAATTTGCTGCATATGCCAAGTTTTTTGCCATCCCACATCCAAACGTTCACCTCCCCCCCAACCTATCAAGGATTCTGACTGGAACCATGTCAAGCTCAAAAAGAATTCACCTGGCATCTTGCCACTTCAACCCTTGCTCATTCTTGGTGATCTTTCCTCAAGTAAACAACCTGCAGTCATCCAGACTGGCCTACCTCCACCCTCTTCCCAAACCTTTATCCCAAATCCTTCTGAAAGGTAACCCAAAGATTCTACCATCCCAACCATTATCAAACCACCACCAACAACAACCACTCTTACCAACCGTTTCACCACTCTTAGCTCCACCATTGTTGTTGACAATGTGGAAGCCATTTCAGAAACCAGTGAAGCCTATTCTCTTGAAGATGGTACCCTTCATAAGATTACCAACAAAAACGTTGTTGAATCCAAGGAACAACCTTCATTCAGTTCGTCAGACTCTCTTGAGGCACAATCTAGAAAAGCCAAAAAGCAAGACCTTAACCCTGGGACTATCCCTGAACCTCACAAAGGCAAAGGGAAAGGGAGGAAAAAACAATCCAAGCCTACATAATGTGTTCCATCTCTGTATGGAACATAAGGGGACTAAACGATTCTTTAAAACAAAAAGAAGTAAAGGACCTTGTTTAGAGCAATAACCTTAAGCTTATAGGCTTAGTAGAAACCAAAATCAAATACCAAAAATACACCACCATTCAACAAAGACTTTTCCCTTCGTGGAGAAGCAAACACAATGGAGACCTGGACCCAGGAGGAAGAATATGGATAATGTGGGACTCAAACTTTCTTGATGTTAACACCTTAGCCATGTCTGACCAATTCATACATTGCCGAATCACAGAAGGTGGCAGTAAGAAGAACTACTTATTAACTGTCATCTATGGTAGGAACAATAGATACGACAGGAGGAAACTCTGGAATGCTCTAACAGGGCTTTATGTTACAAATGAAGCATGGATGTTATGTGGGGATTTTAACACTTGTACTCATCTCAATGATAAAGTGGGTGGTACTGCCCTGCAACACAAAGACATCACTGCCATCAAGGATTTCATGTATGACCAGAACTGGATGACATGCCAGCAAAAGGAGGCCAGTTTACGTGGTCTAACAAGTCAACAGGCATTGGGAGAACTCTAACCAAGATTGACAGAAGTCTCATAAACCCGGTATGGAGGAATTTGTATGAGGAGGCATTTATTACTTTACTAGCACCAGGAATTTCAGATCATGCTCCAATGGTTCTGAAATGAGGAGATGAACATGTGAGGCATCATAGTTTCAAATATTTCAACCATTGGGCAGAACACGCTTCTTTTATGCCGCTCATTGAAGAAGTATGGAATTATCAACCTCTTGGGAACCCCATGTTGAGACGTACGGCTAAGTTTAAGGCAATGAAAATCAAGCTAAAGGAATGGAGTAAAATACATTTTTCTAGAATTAGTGAGAGAACATCCATTGCAAAGGAAACTCTTACAAGAATTTAGGCAGAAATCCAAGCAAGACCACTTGATTTGGTTCTTGCGCAGATGGAAAAGGAGGCAGAATTTGAGTACAAAGAACTAAGAAGACAGGAAGAGGCATCTCTTTATCAGAAATCCAAGCAGAAAAATGTGGAATTAGGAGAAGGAAATAACTTATATTTTCATAGACTAGTTCAAGGCAGGAGAAGCAGTAACACAATTAGAAGTGTGAGAGACACTAATGGTGTAACGCAAACTGAAGACAACACTGTCAAAGAGGCCTTCCTCCAGTACTATCAACAATTATTAGCACATGAACATGAGGGTGACTTACAGCCTGCTGACTTGGATAATTTCCACTTCCCCCAGCTTGGCTGCCAGCAGGAATTGTCAAAAGAGATTTCTAAGGAGGAAATTAAGCATGCTCTCTTTGACATTGATGATAACAGTGCGCCAGGACCTGACGGCTTTGGATCATCTTTTCTCAAGGTATGTTGGTCTATTATTGAAGTTGACGACTTCTGCAAAGTTGTTGTGATTAATTTTTTCAATTCTTGCAAGCTTGTTAGAGGGATTAATGCCACCAACTTATGTCTTATTCCAAAGAAAACTAACCCAGAATGTGTCAGTGATTTTCTCCCTATGACCCTATTGCTTGTTGTACTGTTATCTATAAATGTTTGTCCAAGATTATTGTTAACAGGCTCAAAGATCTCATGCCTAATGTTATCAGCCCGTATCAAGCTGCTTTCATTTCTGGAAGGAACATTACTCATAATATTCTCATTTCTCATGAGCTCTTGAGAAAATACAACATAAGAGGGAAATCTACAAGGAGTGTTGTTAAAATAGATATCAGGAAAGCATATGAAATGGTCAGGTGGGACCTGATTATTGAAGTCCTGAAGAGAAGTGGTATGCCCCTCATCATGGTCAACTGGATTCATACAATGATCTCGTCTGCCCATTATTCCTTAATCATTAATGGCGAACCTCATGGTTTTTTCAAAGGAAGGAGAGGGCTCCGTCAGGGAGACCCCTTGTCGCCGTTGCTGTTTGTTTTTGTGATAGGATATCTTTGGCAAGATTCTACAGAGAAAACACCAGCAAGGGCTTCTTTCCTTGCACCCAAAGTGCAGCAATCCAGTGATCACTCACCTTTGCTTTGCTGACGATTTACTGGTTTTCTGTAAAGGGGACATCACCTCAGCATTTAGCATCAATTTATCTCTGCAACACTTCTATTTGATGTATGGCCTGCAGGCTAATCCTCTGAAAAGCTCAGTTTTATATGGAGGAGGAACTGAGAATAGCAGAATGACATTTGCCAACATTCTAGGAATGTCGCTTGAACAGCCACCAATCAGGTACCTTGGTCTCCCGTTACTGGCTTCCAGGCTATCTACTTTTGATTGTCAAATGCTTATTGATCAATACATGAATAAGATTAATGCATGGGCAAACAAGACTCTCACATATGCAGGCAGAGCCCAACTCCTCAATTCTGTCCTAAACAACTAACATGTTTACTGGACACAAATCTTCATTCTGCCTAGTAACACCATTAAATAACTGAACAGGTTATGTGGTAGGTACTTATGGGCATGAAAAGATTGTCCTAAAAGTCACAGAATTAGCTGGGAGAAAGCTTGCTACCCCAAGAATGAAGGAGGGCTTGGTATCAAGTGCCTCAAGACTTGGAATAAAGCTGCAGTTTGTAAACTCACTTTCAAGGTTGCGTAGAAGGACACTTCGTTATGGAGCACTTGGGTACAACATAACCTGGTGAAGGAACAACATTTCTGGAATATGGACATCCCTACAGATTGCTCATGGGAATGGAGGGGAATCCTTCAAGGAAGACAAATGATCAAGCAATTTGTCAGTTATGATGTTGCTAATGGGAGATCTATCTCCACTCTGTATGACCCTTGGTGTTCTTTGGGAATCCTCAGGGAATCACTCACAATTCAAGACAGACAACAACTAAGGATCAGAGACAATAGTAGACTGTCTGAATTCATTCAGAATAACTCCTTGAACTTCCCACATATGAATTCTCAAGTTTGGCAGTTGGCAACAACAATCCCAATTAATAGAAATCTCCATGAGGATACTTTTATCTGGCAGCCTCATCCTCAAGGCATTTTCACAATCAAGACAGTCTATGAAACCTTTAGAAATAGAGCTAAGTTTACGACATGGACAGCTCCTATATGGAACTCAGTCACTATCTCCAAGCATGGCATGATCAGCTGGATGGCTCTACAAGACCTTCTTCCCATTCAAGACAAGCTAGTGCATTGGGGAACTCTGAAGATCTCCAACTGTGTACTATGCAATATTGGCATCAAGCAACGAGTTGATGCTTGCAATGCTGACCCCCTGATCTCTGCAGGCACAGGCCAGGCCAACCATATCTCCATCACCAATAGACCTAACAGACCAAAAATTTGCAACAGCAAGTTTTATAGTTTCCATCAAAGAAGCAACACTAATTCCAATTCTGTGTGGGCTCATCAGCATAGCAGTTCTAATCAGTTTCCTGTTACAGAGAATTGCCACCACTTGTTCTTTGACTGCTTATTTGCTAAAGGGATCTGGCAGAGCATCCTCAACTGGTGCAACATTCATAGGCAGGTTGATCAATCTCACAAGGAATGGAAGTGGATTTTTAATACTAGCAGAGGTAATGAACTCCCAACAACCTCCTTCAAGCTTCTTTTAATGCCACAGTCTATTGGATTTGGTTAGAACGCAACAATAGGATCTTCAGAGACCAACAGGAAACACAGGCCAAGATAATTAACAAAATCAAAAGTGATGTTAGATGGAGACTCAGTAGGGTTGACAAACTCCAACCTGACACCAGGCTCAACAGAAAGGCTGCAGAGACTCTTGGCACTTCGTGTATGTTCAGAAGCTCTACACCTAACCTTGTCGTGTGGGAGAAACTGCTATGGGAGAGATTGCACTCAACACAGATGGGTCACTTTCTTCCACATCAGCAGGCATTGGAGGCATTTTTATGAATGTTCATGGGGATACTCTTTTAGGTTTCTCAACAGGATCTATTAGCCCTTCTATTCTCTATATTGAGCTGACTGCGATACAAATTGGCATGAAGGCTGCACTGGACATGAACATCAAGTCAATCTGTATTCAAAGTGATTCATTGCTTGCATGCAACATCATACAAGTTTTAACTAAGCCAACCTGGAGAACCAGAGGCATCAAGGACAACATCAAGGATATGATTCCTAATTTTACAAGTTTTAGAGTTATGCATGTCTACAAAGAAACAAACTCTGTAGCAGACTCAATAGCTAAGTCTACAAAGAGTACTGATGCTTTCACAGGTTTTTGTAATCCACTCACTAAGCACCTCTTCACCCTTGTTAGAAGAGATGCATGTGATATGATGTACTTTAGACATTGATTTTAATAAACCTGGTAGGGGTCTGCCTCAACCCCAGCTTGCATTTTGCAAAAAAAATAAATTACTACTAAAACCTTCTCCTTCTCTCCTACGTAGCACTCTTAAAAGTCTTTTACCATTGGGAATGCTATTACACACTTGCACACCCAGTATTGATCAAACTTCAACACTGCATGATTACGTAATGAGCATATTCTACAAAAACGAAATTGGCATAACTCCATAATGTCTGTCATTCTATCATCGCATCTAAAGTCAACGCAAAGCCAGCATAACTAAAACTGTATATGAAAAGAGTAAACAAATCTGAAGAGAAACATAGATTTGAGTAGAAATACATCCAGTGATACAGAATCCTTAGTTCTTAATCTTACAAATTACTGTATATAAAACTCATTCAGCACAAAACCACTTCAAATTTTTGGTATAATATCAAGCAGGCCGTAACACAAGCTAAGAATGTACCACAAAAGATACAGTAACATTCTGAACAAACAAAGAAATTCTCCCTAGAAACATTAATGTCTTTAGTGTAATAAATGGATAATCCCTTCAGAGCTTTAGAAATCAAGTGGTAGCTTTATCAATGGATCACTACTTCCAGAACGTTGGTGTGCTACAGCCAGCGCATGTCCCAAGGCACGAGCAACTGGAACCGAAACTGCGTTTCCCACTTGGATATACCTAAAACAGTTTAAAGCACCTTATAGATTACAAAACTCGGGAATAAGCTATCTAACAAATATTATAAGGAGAACTGATTAACCCAGAGGTTATTTATACTGATAATTTCTTTCAACATGGTTTAGTTAGAGAAAATCAGACAATTTTCCAAGTCAGCAAGAGAAAAATTTAACATCAACATCTATGTTCAAATACCAACCACCAAAAACTTATACCTCTCTTTGACAGGACCAGAAAGCTTGTAGTAATCTGGGAAACCTTGTATTCTAGCATTTTCCCTAACTGTTAAGACCCTATCTTGCTCTGGGTGTGTAATCACCTGATGACGGCGATATATTCATATCAATGGATTATAACAAAATAAACCAAAAGGTCAAAAAATACCGAAACAGCAACTAAAGAAATTACCCGGTTGTGAGGCTGAGCCCTAGTCACAACTGTTGAAACTGTCTCATCCCACCAAACTCGACCAAATGGCCTATGTATTTTCAACAAAGTCAGAACTCAGAACATTTTAATGAACAAACAAAAGTTGCAATTTTATAAAAACCAATTTGTGGCATCCAAAAGGTTCTCATACTCTGTGGAATATCCCTTTTTCCAACTTATTGCATAATCAGGGACCTACAATAAAAACCAACGGATCATCAACTACAAAAATGCAATGTGCTGAAAAAAAAGCATGAAATAGATGTTAAAAGACATACCACGAACTTTCCAGATGATAATTTTTCCCTTTCAACACCCTTTGCCAACTCGACTCTATTGTCGTCATGAATCACTAATCCTCCAAGATCTCGAAAATTAGCTCCCTATTATATGAAGATGTATGAAATACAAAATAGACAAAAATATACAATCAGGTAAAATTAATAGTTGGAAAATTTTGAGTATTTGATATAACAACCTTCTTTTTGGGAACTCGAGAAACACGTTCAAAGTCATCTTTGTTTAGACGATATGGAAGATGGTCATAAAGCATAGGTGAAGGCTCTTCAGAAGCAATGATACCCATCAATTCTGCAAAACAACTATCATAAACAAAAATACCATCATAAATGTACAGAGAAGTTAAATAGATGAGATAAGCTCACTCTGCTTGCATGATCTTAAAAGCTTCTGCAAATCAGTTTCAGCAGCCTGCACATATGGAATCTGGTCGCGACTTTCGTCATTTGTTACCTGAAAAAATATGTTAGAATATTTACCATATGAAAGTAACTGACAGCTTAACTTTCTTAACAAACAAAATACTCGTTATACCGGGGGAAGGTCCCTAATGGCATCAGAAAGAATGAGAGCATCTTTCAGGTGACGTCGGTGATCTGAGTCACATGCAACAGTATTTTGCTGTGTTGTTCCATCAAAAGAGTTTAGTAGATAATTTACATGTGAAATTAACAAGAAATCCAAATTGTGAACATATAGTACCTCAAATTCAAGTGGGACTACACCTCTTTGAACCACCTCATGGGATGGAAGCGGATACGAGGGCAATACCTACAAAAATATTAAAACAAAGCTTACAAAAACATTCGCAGCTTTAGATTGTGAAATAATATATGAATAGAAACATGCCTCAGTAGGAAGGGCTCCCCACAAGAAAACGCGCATACGGAATTGTGGAACTCCATAACTACCCGCAGCCATCAATCCCAACCTCGCTTGGTAATCAAGGGAAACAAGACGACCAATAGCATAACGACCCAGAAATCCCTTAGAAAACTTTAATAGGTCCACGACATTTTCCATTAAAACATATCTTGGTTTTAAGAACTCGACAATGTCCATGAATACAACCACCTGATGATTTTTCTCATCTTGCAATGGTTCTACTTTATTTCTAAAGCGATTGAAACCGCTAATTCCTTGGCACGGTGGACCACCACAGATAACATCCACATCACCCTAATTCACAATGCAAGATACTTTGATAAGATATTAAGACAAAGAAACTATTCAAATGATAGGTATTTGACAAGGTGAAACAAACAAACTGGCAATGGCAGAATGTTTTCATGGTAGCCTCTTGTAACAAATTCTCGAACTCTTTCTTCGCAATCCCTGAACGTTGGGAAACAGTGAGGTCATTTATAGATATACTATCTTTTTTGAAATAGATATCTCATTTGGAAACACAATACCACATAGAAAAGAGAGAAGCTTGGAGGAGCTTACATCAAACCGCTGATTGGTTCCCAAGTATCTTCTTCAGGACCATATCCTTTCCACTGAACCTAAATGAAACGCAAACACTTAGGTATTAGTTTATTTGCAGCAATTCGGAAACTTAACTCATTAGTACACTGCAAAATCACCTCATTGAACAGCACTAAGACAAAAACAAAAAACTAAAAGGGAGTTCTAATAATTTGCAAGTTTATCATTTGCCTCCAACACTAAGCCCCACTAAACTAAAACCAAATGTCAAAAAAATTGTAAAACCCTCGGGTCCAAAACGAAAACCAACTTTCTAACTCAGAATTTTTCTATATATAAAAAAATATGGAATGGGTTGATACAAAATTTCAAAAATTGAATCTGATACATAAGTTAAAGAAAATGAATGTGTTGATATAAAGTAAATAAAATCGTGCATTCGCACTGACTAGCCAACTTTAACAGATATCTTCAGTTAACAATTCATGAGAAACAGGAAGTGTCATTAAAGTTCATTAGATGCAGAATGTAAAGGAAAATTTAACAAGGAGAAATGTTCAATCATATTGGTACCTTGAAATACAACCCAATTTCCTTTATGTTATTTGGATCACCGTATGTAATTTCAAGCAATTTTGCCACCTCGAATACCCCAGAAGGAGTTGGAGCATCATCGTCACCAACATCATCTTCATCATTAGTCACTAGTGTTTCCTCACAGCTTGTACCCAACAAAGAAAACTTCGTACATAGTTTCAGCCATTCCTTCAGTACCATGAGAAAGTTTTCAGCTGTCTCATTCCTCACCTGAAAACCCAAATATATATATATATATGAAACAGCAAAAGTTTGTTTTAATATATTCATGATTTCAGAGTTTCAATCAAAGAAAAAGCATCAATGAGGTACCTGAGATGTAGGGTGGTTCTCTCTCAAACTCTGGCATGCATATTTATTAAAATCCACAGCCCAGCTCTAGCAAATTAAGATAAATTAATAACAAGGGTAGACGTATTTCTTAGTTACATAATATATTTGGAAGCAAACATACAGGAGAAAGATTGACGCCCGAGACAGCAGCACCAAGACATAGGCCGGTTGACATCCCCCCACATCCAGCATATAAATCAAGGAGCTTCATATTGGAATTTTTAGCGTTACTATTTAGTGAAGCTTTCTTGAAACTCCCATTTTTACTCATTGGAACATCAGAAACAGCATTAGAGGATGTTCCACTGCTCTCTGCAATAAGTCATGGAAGCATACAGCAGTTAGTTTCTAAAAGATGATTTAATACTAGACACTTCCAATAATAAATATCATTGTCATTCGGCACAATTGGAATGTCTGTGAAAACAGATTAAGTTTTCCCTTTTATTAAGTATGAGTTCACCCATACTTTTACTTTGTTCTACAAAATTATCATCTAAGCTTGGTGGGTTAAACTCCACCTGCTCATAATACATAGAGAAACATGCCCTATGCTGCCCTAAGCATCACTTTGATAAGTTACAAGGTAAGGTGAGGTGGACTAAATTCCACTGGGTTTCGTGTGTGCACTCAATAAAGGTAGAGATGCTTGGAAATTGTTGGAAGCAACCGAGTGAAAGCTACAGATAAAATTGTGTGGAGAGGGCGTTGGGGTGGCTGCTAGGTGTTGCTTATGTCTTAAAACAGAAGTAATACATCATATACTATGGAAATGCACATCAGCTAGCGACTCTAGACTTGGATCTCAGGCAGATTCTAGGTATATGAGAGATTCTGTTGAATAGAGAACACCATTGAATGGGGAGGTGCAACTTTGTATAGCACCTCCAGCAGACACCAAGCTTCTTGTTTATGCATACACAATTTCACACTATGCTCATTTAGCTAAAAATAAATAAGATGCATGCAATTTTGCAAACAAGCATACCTGGTTTTAAGTTTGAGAAAGTTGAGTACGTCATTGAATATTCCATGTCATAGTAGAAGTCACAAGAAGGGATAGTTTGCTTCTTGGCCACAAGGTCAACCTATTCAAGCAAGTGCAAAAATTTACGAATGTAAAATAAAAGAGAGTTTAACACATAAAATCAGATTTGAGAGATTCATACATCCGGAGAGACTTCTACAATTTTTATTTTGGACGTTATACAATCAAGCGGATTGTCATTCTTATATTCTGAATAAAATAGACGCTTCTCATCTACAAGGCTTGCATTCTTTTCTGCAATAACCTAGAAATATAATAAAGAACACACAAGTTAATGAAAACAGAATGCTACCAATCAAATCAGAAAATATGTAATCATTTTTCAAAAATCAATTATATAGACCATCTTACAGTATCCTCGGCTCTAAAAAACCATCTTGCTGTAAAAAAAGCTCTCTTATCAGTGGTTTCAAAAAATTCAACAATTCTTCCAATGTAGTCTTCACCTCCTGTATCACCCTGCAAAAACAACATTAAGAACTGATAAACTGACATATAAATCTTATAACCTAGCACGATTAGAGCCCATGTAGTGAATATCAGTATATCACAATACCAAATTGTCAGCTACTGTATTTATTGCTTATTGAGTGATGAATGGGAGAATGCTTATATGGATAGTCATATTAGTAAGAAAACCAAATCTGATTGTAGTAAAGCCCCATTATATGAAAATTAACAAATTAATTTCACAAATATCATAATATTAAAACCTTACAACCACCCTCAAGAATCCTAACGATGTGGGACACAATTATCTAGAAAATATCAACAACAAAAAAATTCATATAGCAGAAGCATTAGTCAATAAATATTCAACTTATAAATCTTAATCACAGCATAATAGGTTCTTGAATATCACCACATATTATATTGTTTGAATGGGAACTTGTATTATGCAATCATAGGGAAAAGCTAGCATTAAGTAAGTTTTCCTTAAGAGAAAATGAACTAGAATGGAACAACATAATACACTGGAATTACAGAAAAGGTAGATTCGTACAAAATATTACAAGTAGACTATGACTTCCTTCATCCACGAACCCAAAAAAAAAAAACTAATTACCATTTTATTGGTCATTCATGTCAAAAACTGTGCATAACATAAAAAATATCAAGCACACAAGTAACTCATGGCACAATAAACAAAAGGAAGGGCAGCTGAGAAATACTAGAATAAAGTACTACGTTAATTGAGATGTCTTTTCACAGAAGCATAAGGCTTTAAAGCTTCAATGCTAAAAGTAACTTGTATGTGGGAAAAGTTTAGGTTTCAATCTAATCATATCTCCTTATTTTTGAAGCTCAAGTCTTAAATGTTTCAATGCTTGAATAAACATGGATGTGGTTTAGGTTTTCACTTTGGCTTGTTTTAGTCCTTAATACTTCCATTAAACAACAGAGCTTAAAAATGAAATGGAAATATATGCATGTGTAAGTTAGGATGTCATGAGGGGTTTAACATATGTTTGGTACTTGTCTCAATTGAAGAGGCATTGACTTCAAGTTCCACTTGTGCACTCTTCTAGGCAAACCTTTGCAATAATTTGAAAACTAAGGTTTCAATATTAATTCTATAAAAGTTAATGGTGGTAGAATCGCAGTTAAATGGAGACCATAAAATCAAAGGAGTAACCATAGGTTTTACCACATGGGTATTAATGTGTGTGGGGGACTTATATGTCTCTTTGTAGAGGGGAGGGGGGGAAGCATCAGCTAGAATGGATGCAAAATCAGAATATTATATAGACAACAATCTACAGCAATATAAAGAGACGATAAATAATTACTATCAGTTTATTATTCCACTAATTGTGTTGTATGTTTTGACAAACCATATTTTCTAACATAGACAAACTGAAAGAACAAAAGAACACTAGTATTGCAACATCAAACAAAATTCAGTAACCCATATGTTATCAATCAACTTATATATCTTACTATGATTTATTACAACTACATCGTGGTAGTATACTATTGTTTCCTTAAGAAATTGCAATAGCGGATGCCATGCACAATCTGAAAGCACTTTCATCTTTTGCAATATTATTCATGTTTACCAAACAAAAAAAAAGGCTGATTTTTTCAAGTTGGTTATATAAACAAAGATTTTGAGTTGATAGACTTTAAAAATTGGCATTGATATCAATAACAGAGACAATAGGTATACATCAACTGATCAACATGCAAGTTCAAGGAATTTAAGAAACAACATTCTGAGTAATCAATTAACAAAGACAATAGGTTTATAACGAAATGGCATATATAATCTCAGTTCTAGTGAGTCCTTGTCATATACTTAACTGACACAGAAAACATGATTTGCAAGGTTGTTCTGACCGGGGGAGCATTCAAATATCGTGATTCATGTAATATTGGGGAATAGGCATCAATAACTTCAATGAAACATCCCAACTATCTTTACTCGTTTTTGTTAATTTTGAGTCTTCAGATTCCAACTTGCTTGAATGACCTTCATAGTTTTTTCCCTTTCGGAAAAGTTCCTCTTTATTGTAAGAAAAAGACAATGAAATAGTTCTTGCAACAAATATTATCTATCATGTCAATATGAATATGATACATCTCTTCAGTCAACCTTGTTGTTGATTACAAGAATGATTAATGAATGGGACCTAAAACTTCCAAGTCAAAGTAAGGTTTCATATTTGGTTGGTTTCTATCCTAGTTTAAAATCTTATATATGAAATCATCATCATCTAATCTAACATAGATTGAATTACTCAAGTTTGAGAGAAGAGCAGGTTACTTCTATATAACTTAGTCACCAAACATTCAATCAGAACAATGTACGCTTTAAAAAGAACAACAATTTTCAACCTAACATTCACCTGAATAAAGACGTCGTCACCAAGTTTATAGATGATATTGTCCAGTACTGCCTGCTGGTAATGCCTCCGCACAACTAACACCTCTTCCTCTTCATCGTTCACTCTGCATCAATGAACATGATAATAAAAAAAATTGCAACAAAAAACAAACAGACTTAAACTTCTTGAATGTTTCAGAGCTCTTACTTCTTAGAGCTTGTTGACGCAGAGTTGTTATCCTTCACCTTCAGAAATCCAACAAAAAGAAACAAATAAATAACAGTTCAAATCACAGTGATAAAAAATCATGAAAAAATAAAGCTGAGGTTTTTATTAAAAACCTTATCTTCGTAACGGTGAGGCCATTTTAGTCTAGCTTCATTAACAGGAATTGGTTCTCCATGTAATTTGCAATTAGTATCAATGACAGTTCTCTTCATCTTATTCTTTGAATTTGAATAAATCAAGCTTCTTGATTTACCTTTTCTCTGAACAGTTTTCACTGGTTTCAACTCCAAAACCTCTCCTGTATTTACCAATTCATCCTCATTCTCTTCTTCCTGATCTATCTCTAAACAAACACTCTCATCAGAATCGACATCCATTTCTGCTTTTTTAGTCAATTTCTTCTCTTTCCTTTTAGATCTCTTCGATTTTGAAGTATTTGTAAGAGGTTTTGCATCAATCTGAGTGATCGAAGCTGAAGAAGACGAAGAATTAATCAACTTTTCGTCATCAGCCTTTCTTTTCTTTAAGTGAGACTTCGATGATTTAGGCTTTGATGTTTTGGGGGGTTTCAACTCAACAATAGCTTCTTCAGATTGATCTTCTTTTGGTTTCGGTTTCCGATCTCTCATATTCATGTTTTCACAGAGAGAAGAGAAGAACCGAAACCCTAAATGTTGAAGAGGAGAGAAGATGAAGAGGCGCAGAAATGAGAGAAGGTAGAGAGAGTTTATACTTTTTTGGCGGGGGTTCGAAACCCTAGGAAATATCGGTTAACGAAATATTTTTTCGAAAGTTCAAAATGTTAAATTTTAAGCGGGATTTGAAAATTTTACACCAGATTGAAATCATTTTTTTTTATTACCTTGAGCGGTGCATGTATGCACTCATAATTCACAAGCAGTACAAAGTGTGCAACACTACAAGCTAACAAAAACAAATTTTTAGTGTTAAACTACAGAAATTGCTTGTATGTCTTAATGAATTGCATCTATGCAACAATACTACAAAACACAATATGTGAATGGGACAATGAGACCAAAGAATATTGACATTACCCTCCGCATTGGTCTTGCCACTATGCAATTTTGCATTTTTTATGTCTGTACAAAAAGATTTCGAGTATGGCTGGAAGATCTGTGTTGACAACTTCAGTCCTTAATGCTATTCCTTCTTATTACTGTCCAGCTTTCAAACTACCTATTTTGGTTGTGTCAGAGTTAGAAAGAACTAGAAGATCCTTTGTTTGGAACCACTTTTCTTCTAGGAAGAAAATGCATCATGCACCTTGGCACTTACTAAAAACCTCTAAACAAATAGGAGGTTTGGGTCTTAAAAGCAAAATATCATAGGAAATGTACTCTCCTAGAGGCATCTTATAAGAAAGGACATTCATGGGGATGGAAAAATATTTCTTTAGGAGCTACCTCAATAAAAAAAGGTCTACAATGGCTAGTTGGGGATGGTACACATATACGCTTCTGGGAGGACCCCTGGCTAACAACTGTGCCTATTAAGGATATGGTTCTAGAACATGTGTATATTGAATCGAGATTGGCTCTAAATTTAGTATCTCGGATAATAATCAATCATCAATGGGATATAAACTTTCTCAATACCATCTTACCTGTAGATGTTGTTAATTACATTAAGGGTATACCCTTGTCTTCGGTGTCTGATAGGGAAGATAAATTGGTATGGGCTCATCATCCATCAGGTTCAGTCACAGTAAAATCCCTTTATGAGCAGCTAGAACAATCTCAAGGTAGGACTCAACCTGGTAGATTCAATTGGAAACATTTATGGTCTCTGCCCTGTCCTCCCAAAATTAAATTCTGTTGTGCGCAGCGTAGCACAATCAATTGGTGAATGTGTAATGTGTATGAACAAAGGAAAAAACAAAGACAAAGTAAACAATCAAGCAACACAACCACAACACAAGCATATACGTGATTCGGCCAAGATGCCTACATCCACAGGGAGAAGAGATGAAGTTTCACTAGTAGAGAAGACTATTACAAGCTCTCTTGGTATAAGGATCTCTCACCTCACAACAATGGTTTCTCACAAGTCACTCTTGAACAAGAAGAACACTCCACTCACTTACTTGGTTTCCAACTCATAATTTGTTTTATAACATAGCCTACAAGTATCAAAGGGTTTGGAAAAGTCTTTTAGTGTTTACCAATTTATGGGCCCAAATTGGGCCCACCAACACTTCACCTAGGGACTTGTCTTCAATTTCCAGCGGCAATATACATGTTAAGACAGGTGTCCAGCGGCAGTATGCATGGAAGTTCCATACTTAGAAAATTTTCCAAATTTGGTCCAGCGGCAGTCCAACTTCTGGCAAGATTTTCCGACAAACTACTGATCTCCTGACAGCTAGCTATATATTGTTGGAAAGCTGGGAACGTCTTCTTTCTGGATCATTAAACGGATCACCATTTAGATTATTGTACATAAAGTTATGGCTATTTGAAAACAGCCATGTAAAACCCAACAATTCTCCACCTCGGCGAAGATTCAAGAAATCTAAGCCGATACCAACACACACCACCAACTGAGAACAAGAGAAAACATCCAAAGCAATACACCAAACTCCCACACATGTCCTGAAGGACCACCTCGGCTGCACCACCTTCATGTCTGCCTACGTACCCTTCCTCCAAGGGATCAAGCCATCGTAGTTCTATTCAAACAAGCTATCAACACAAAAAAAGGATGCGGGCTAATTCTAAGCCATAAAACTTAGCCCCATTAACCACTATAGTCACGACTACACACCAAACTTCTGTCGTAGACAAAGCAACATTGAAATGCAATGTAGTCCTCTTGCTCATAAATCTCACCAAGTAACCATCATAAGCGACCTCTACATCACCCACACGCCAATGACTCGAATTCCTTCTATGTTGAAAGAACAAACCAAAACTAACATTCTCTGCAACATCAAAACCATAAGGCTGAGACCCCTTGATTTCCTCCTCTAGCTCACCATGTAAACCAATTGGTTGCACATCAAGTCGAACTAACAACAAATTAGATTGCACTAAGGTCATAAGCACTAAGGCCATAAGGATGCCAAAGCTTACCTTCAAGCGCACATCTACACTCGGAAATCCTCCATTCTTCTTAGTGAATACCCACTTGCACTCGATAGATTTTTTCCCCTTAGGCAACTCTGAAGGTTCCCAAGTTTCATCCATGGCACTCTTCCATTCACCATTCTCGCAATTCTGCATTGTTTCACAATTAATGGAATAGATACTTGCTTCAACAATCGGTAATGCATAGGCCACCACATCATTGGTAATTTTTGTTGCAATTGGACCCTCAACTATAGGGTCTACATGTTTTGTATCTTCGACAGTCCCCTCATCTGTCATGTTAGCAAAATCTGTAACACCCGGATTAACACCCGAACCATCATGTGGAGATATAAAACTATCTGGAACATGTGGAGTACTTTCAATCTCCACCCACTTCGAATCCTCCTTGGTCTTGTTCTCCACCTGCTGAGAACTCACGCGTTTCAACATAAAAACCTCATCAAAAGTCACATCTCTGCTCAGAATCAATTTCTTCGCTTCCGGATCCCACAACTTGTAACCTTTCACACCACTTTGTAGACCCATGAATAACAACTTATTTGCACTAGGATCCAACTCACTTCCTCTGACATGATAGTAAGCCGAACACCCAAACACCCGAAGATAATCATAATCTGAAGCAGGCTTCCCAGACCAAACTTCCAAAGGACTCTTGCCATCAATCTCGGTTGAAGGCAACCTGTTAATAAGGTGACATGCATACGTAATAGCCTCAGCCCAAAACACTTTGCCTAACCCAGCATTAGACAACATACATCGAACCTTCTCCAATAGAGTGCGATTCATGCGTTCTGCCATCCCATTCTGTTGCGGTGTCTTTTTCCTAGTAAAGTGGCGCTCAATACCATCACTTTGACATACTTGCAAGAAGGGATCATTCTCGTACTCTGTACCATTATCTGAACTAAGTACCTTGATCTTTCTGCCAACTCGGGTCTCAACTAGCTTTTTCCACTTCAAGAAAATTTCTAGGACTTCATCCTTATGTTTCATGGTGTACACCCACACACGCCTAGAAAAATCATCAACAAAATACATAAACCAATGACCTCCCCAAGATGCAGTCTTGGTAGGTCCCTAGACATCCATGTGAACATAATCAAGAGCTCCACTAGTATTGTGGATAGCCGTGCCAAACTCCACTCTTGTCTGCTTGCCCAGATCACAATGTTCACAGAATTCTAACTTGCAGGCAATAACACCCTTCAACAACCCTTGTTGCATCAATGTTTGCAAGGATTTTCCACCCGTATGAGCCAACCTCATATGCCATAGTTT
>JABWDY010040199.1:0-10347 GCA_013358455.1 Thalictrum thalictroides | reverse complement strand
AATGTGATGGATTTTACAAAATCCCAATGTCACGGTTTCCTTAAAATTTACTGGTAAACAAGCGCAGCCATAAGGGTTTTGGCCTTTTGGGTAATTTGATGAACATGTACGGAAATGACACGTGTCACGTGGCAAAGTACTGTCGTACTTGGCAGCTGGCATGTCGTACTGTGTCTGAATATAAGAAGAGCAACTCTTTCTCTCAAAAAACACTCCACAAGCAGAAGAAGGGTTTTGCTTGGGTTTTGGAGCATTTGGGGTTGCGTTTGGTGATTTAGGGGCCGTTTGGGAAATAAGAAAGAGAAAGTTGTTTCATTGTTTCATCTAAACTGAAAGTAAAATAAGTTTTTCATTTTAGCTTAAGTCTTTTTAATTCTCAAATCCGATCACACTATCACTATCCCCTTTTCTTTCTCATGTTAAACTGCTACAAAATCTAGTATTTCGCCACTCAACTTTCTCCTTTCTCCTTCTAATCCCAAACGCCCCCTTAGTCGTAGGGGTTTTTCTTGTTCAATCAACTGTTCATTTCTCTGTTTCTGGTAATAATACTACTTTTACAAGCTTCTGTTTGAAGTGTAGTCAATATAATTTCATAGATTTCTATCTATGTTTTTAAGTAGCAGAGGAGATTTATTTAAAATATTCTAGGGTTTCTATTTCATGAATTTGAAAAATATTGATATAAGTGCATATGCATTACATACAGTATTATGTTTTATATAATTGCTTTTATTTTTCAAAACTTGTGTGCTTGTTCTAAACTAGTTAAAACTAAAAGATCAAACTTTCAGATATATAAAGTGTTGTTTGAAACAATTTTGTTATATGGACATCAAACATAAATTTAGTTTTGTTAATTAGGCCTACATTGTGTGTGATTCATTTTCAGTGTTGGTTCTCACAAGTTCACAAATGATTTATTTTAGCATAAGCTATGTGTGTTTAAAGTTTTGGGGGTTCCCTAGTTTTAGAAATTTATTTTTCGCTACATGTTTATAGTGTATACATGGGCATTATAATATCATGATGGATGTACTCATGTACTACTGTCTGTTGTTGTCCATGTTTGATTTCGTTGAGAGGTTGTTTGGATTTTAAAGTTTTGAGGTTTGACAAAATTTGATTGGAATTGACTTTCTACAAATTGTGTGGATAACCTTGGATATCTTTCGTTATATCTTAAAACAAACAATTATGAAGTTTGGGCACAAAAGAATTTCTCCTCCGCCTGGATTAACTGGCATATGTACACTTCATTATACAATTGATTGATTGGCTCTGTCAGTTGTCTCGCTGATACATTTACCTGGCCAAAATGTCGTTTAAAGTTTGCTGTTTTATTTTTTTTATGAGGGTTTGTGCGCTTGTCCGAGAAAGATACTTTTATCAAGGGAGATCCTTGCTCCTTTTGTATGAATTTTATGACCATTTGTACTTTGCTGTTGTTGTAGGTGTATCTCATCGTCCTTTTTCTTAGAAAGTTTACTGCCAATGGCATCTTCCCAAGATGAAGGTGAAAATTTGACCGCGCCAGTTACAGACTATCACTTTGTAGATGACAAGGATGAGCCAGTTTCCTTTGCTCATTTGCCAATGCATTGGTGTGAGGATGGAAGCCCAGAGTCCATCGAACAGATGGTATTCTTGCATGGGGTGGCTAATGGTGGGAACATCTGTAAGCAAGTGACAGCATGGAAGTTTGAAGTTTTAGACGAGCAGGCCGAGATTTATGTGCTTTCTAAGACAAATAATTGGATAAAGCTTCACAAACCAAGGAAGATCTATGAAGGTACAGTGAGGTCAATCTTAATTACCTTGGATTGCCTCCACTTTGTGCAGAGGAATATGGAGGTGACAGAAGAATCCCTTTGGAATCACTTGCAGAAAAATTTCAGGTTTGCTTAATGATAGTATTGCACTATTACCAATTCTCTTGAGATGTTTAGTTTGGAGGTAAAGATGACACTTTCACATTCTGTTTCAGACATTTATATGGTGGTCTTGTTTTTGGGGAAACGGCACGTTTAAGATTTGATCTGCCCACTAATATCCCGCTCCACCTCTCCCCTTCACTTGAAAATTGTTATTTTTATTTTTTGTTTGTTTTTACTTTTATGGGTAAATGAAGCTTTTATTAGTTTTGCTTTTACGAGAACACTTTTACAGCAAAAATAGAAGAAATATGAGAGAGAGAATCTCAACCAAACACAAAAGGTAAAAGATTGTAAGAGATTACAAGAACAAATCGTAAAGTTTTAACAGGTACTATATGCCTCTTGTTATTTTTTATGGATAATGTCAACAATGTTGTTTTAATGTGCAGTTCATATGATACTAGACCTTCAGAGATTGACTTGTTGGATCAACTGCCATTGATTTCGGATGCAGTTGAGCATAATAAAAAGTTATCAGAGTCCAAGGTTTGTATACTCTTCAGAATTTAATCTTTCCTGAAGTTCAACTATTCTTGCGGCATTCATATTCAAATTGCTTTACAATATCTTGAGGAGAACTATATGCAGTTTATCCACATTGTACCTTTAAGTTGGTGTCGACCTATCATTCTTCAAGTGACACATTAACGCGCAAGTTTGATAATTACTGGAAGAGCATATAAACACATTGGATATTCATATCGTAGGAGCATAAGAATTATACACGATTTAGATGTATAAATCCAAAGTTATTTAATGCTGGGTTTGTGTGTTTGTTTATTGAAAAACTATCAGAAAAGAAGGCCATAACTTAAGGAAACGAAAGAACAGATACTGATCATAAGCAGACTATCCACCTCAGAACATAATATCTCTTATCAAAGTATCTTTTTTTTCCATTCTCACATACTATTCTAAGTTGTTAACATCTTGACCTAAGGAAGGGATCCGAGCAACCTCCTTATTTTTGTTTTGTTATATCTCTGGATTAGTCCTGGTAACTAGCCAGCCAACTATATTTATATTTTCAGTCAAATATGTATCACTTTATATAGAGAGATTAACTCTAATATAGATACGAGGGTATACACAAAAAAGGAGGCACATAATTGAGAACGAGGAAGCACATTCAGTGTAATGAGTAGCACAGGAACTATCTTTCTGAACAAAATTTTATTTTCTCTAAAGCTAATATGATCAGTTAACGTAACACTTCCCTACCTTACACTGACAAAGCCTTTATGGAGGTAAAGAATTAATGATCTGTATCCAAACACATTTCTTTGGCTGTCAGAAGTCACACACTTACACCTATTTATCTTAGGAGCAGAGTAAATGCCAAATTGCCAACACTTTTTCCTATAATGTTTCAGCATATATGAGTTTCAGAAGTCTCTGAGATCTTTATGCTTTTACTGTAGCTCATGACTTCTCTTTTCAAAATATACTGTGCAGTACTTCACTTAAGTTTTGTATATAAATTGGGTTATCCTGTACTTGATGCACTTATAGTGGTCCTTATTTCTTGATTGAATTGTTAATAGCATTTTCTTTTGGCTTGACTTTCTGTTCTGATGGTTATCGCTTTGGACAGTTTCTGCTCACATTTCTGGAGTTTTCCAAGAAAGCGTTTGATGAGGTTGGTACCAGTCATATTATTGTCACATTACTTTCTTTTACCAATTCGTCCTTGGCATACTTCTTTGTCTTCCAGTTTAGTATATTCTATAGGGTTGGTTTATCAGAATATTCAGGCTGGATCAGATGATAAGGTTAGTAAAAATTTAGTTGATGATGATGAGTTGGATGAAGAAATTTGGGCTGCCAATGAAGGTGAAGGTGAAGATGAAGATGAAGAGACAGATCTTTTTTATTCAGTCTGTACTATTTGCGACAATGGTGGTGAATTATTATGGTATGTTGCATCTTTTCATTTCACACTTATCATGGTTATTTTGTGCTGTCCATTTGTTTTGGGGCAACTGTTGAAGTAAATTTGATGTTCTTCATCTGTGGTCATAACATGTTCATGCATGCTTGATTTGTTTATGTGGGGAATCCATGTCTTGTGAGGTAGCCAGCACTATTATTAATCATCACTTGTCATGCATTACAACAAGTTTTTTTTAAATCTCCTGACTCCTGAGATGATATTATCAAGAAAACACTGTATATCCCAATCGTTGTAAAGCTGTTAATTTTGGAAGGTTGTCTGTTTTTCCAAATATAACTTGAGAAATCCATCTACAGAAAAGAGAGGCTGACCTCATTCCATTTTACCCTTTCTATGTGATAATCTAATCCTAGTAGTTGAATATATGAATGTATCTTGGTTATTATTGGTGAAAATTGGATGACATTTTGTAGTACAAATTCAAAATTACAACTGGAGGGCCTGCAATCATCTGGAGATAAGCTAAAAAATCTGATGAGAAGTCCTCTGTTGAGAAATTTTGTTTGTTGAAATGAAATAAAGCATATCATTAAGTTTAACAAGATTTTTGAAACAACCTACAGAAAGATATATATAAATACAAACGATTTGCTTCTTCCTTAATTTAAGAACCATTCTGATATGGATTTATTTATCTATGAAATTGAATATTTTGAGCATACAAGAAATGGAAGCAACATTATCTGGATGTTTTGTTATATGATGATCCAGCTGTGAGGGAAGATGCATGAGGTCTTTTCACGCTACTGTAGACTTGGGCAATGAATCTGACTGCACATCTCTTGGCCTTTCAAAGGCCCAAATAGAAGTAATGGTCTTTTAACTTTCACTTTTTATTTTATTCAGTTCAAGAATATGAAAATGGTTTCATTTTGTAATATTATTTGGCTTGATGCAGGCAATGCCAAACTTCTTTTGTTTGAACTGTCAACATAAACAGCATCAATGCTTTGCTTGTGGGAAGTTGGGCTCTTCGGATAGATCGTCTTGTCCTGAGGTATTGACATCTAAACAAAGTGTAACACCACCTCCTTATTTAGTTCATTGACTATGAGAGCATGGCTGGATTGCTTGAGCTGACGACCACTGTTTACAATAGTGAAAGGGTCATGGATGAGTGCATGACTCACCCAGTCACCATCTAACTGATACAGATGACAAAGTCCAGCAACACTAGTCTATACTTCCTCTTACTGAAGTTGTCTAACATGTGTTCTAAACCTGCAATCTTAGTTGAAACCTCGAATTCCTAAATTTGAGGCTATGAACTACTGGGATTGGTACAGAGCCTTGTGAAGCTGGGGATTGGACAAGTGGGCAAAAAGATTGGGATGAGAATATACCCTTCTTGTCAATGTACCACAGGTAGCCATCACTATCTGTACAGAAGGGATGATGTCTAGTCTTCCTGTAGGGGTAGCCAAAGGTCTATTATCTGTATGTTAAAGCATTTCCATGACCTCATATATCATGTGTCCACATGTATGTTAGCAGTTACACTTCCACAACCTCATACATTTCCGTGTCATGAATTGCGTTTCAGGTTTTCTGTTGCGTTTCTGCAACCTGTGGATATTTTTATCACCCTGAATGCATTGCAAAGTTACTTTATTCTGCCAATAATGAAGCTGTAGAGATGCAAAAAAGGATTGCTGCGGGAGAATCTTTTACTTGTCCTGCCCATATTTGCCATGGCTGTAAAGAAAGAGAAAATAAAGAGGTTGACGAGTTGCAGTTTGCTGTTTGTAGACGTTGTCCAAGAGCATATCACAGAAAATGCTTGCCTAGGTATTCTGTAATTTGCTGGTCTATGTATATATCTCTCATCCACGAAAATACGTATATGTTGCAAATTATTGAGAAGAAAATTCATCGTTCAAGACAATGTTATTTTGATGTAAGGCAGGGATTTTTTTTTTTGTGTTAACAACACCTAAGAATCTTTAATCAGGGAGATTGTTTTTGAAGATACGGAGGAGGAAGGTGTTATTCAAAGGGCTTGGAATGGTCTTCTTCCAAATAATCGTGTCTTGATATATTGTTTGTAAGTCTGCATATTCTTATTTGAAGCTTTTACTGATAGTACTCTGTAAATTACCTCCCTAACATATTGGCAATTGGATTAACCAGGGAGCATAAAATGGACTCAACTCTTGGTACGCCAATTCAAAACCATCTGATTTTTCCTCATGTTGAAGTGATGAAGAAAAGGCGTTTTTCGGATCTGCAGTCGAGCAAAGGAAAGGTTGTGAAGAACATGACATTTCTGGGCGTCGATGACTCTCCAAAAGAGAGGCTTGTGTTAAAGATTACAAAACATTTTGTCCAGATGTCTCCTGATGGGTATGACATTTGTTCTTCTAGAAAAAGGGAAAGACTGTTTTCAGGGAAAGATCATGAATATGTAAAAGGATCAAACACAGAAGATGCATGCAGAACGTCTTTGAACGACAATGTCAAACCTTTCTCCGAAACAGTAGATGCTGAAACGAAAAGGAGGTGCATAATTACTTGACATTCCATTATTTGTCATTACACATTTTTATGGAGTTAATACAACATGATGCTCATTGATGATTGGTTTACTTGTCTCATTCCATACATACATTTTTTTCATTGACCATTGTGCTTCGTAGATTTTTGAAATGTAAATTGCAAATTTGCATTGATTAGATTTGAATATTGGTTTTTGTGGCGCAGAATAACAACTTTGATGGCGAGAACACCTTCAATAACCTTGGAAGAAATAAGAAGAAACCACAAAGCTCCATCTACACATGCACATTCCTTGAAATTCACAGTGGACAAGACCATCACAAAGGGAAAGGTGGAAGGTTTTGTCGAGGTACGTTTTATAATCTAATGGAAGTTGTTTGCAGAAGTTCTATATGTTGGTAGAGATTTCGACCTACAATTAATTCTTCCTCTTGTTCGTTGAAACATATGCAGGCTGTTCGAAATGCTTTACGGAAGCTAGAAGAGGGTGGCAGTCTTGAGGATGCAAAAGCTATTTGTGGACCTGAAGTTTTTCTCCAGATATTGAAGTGGAAGGTATATCTATATTAGATGCATTTCTCATAGCTTTTATGTAATTGTGGAAGTTGTCTGTATATTTATGGTTATCAACTGTCCATTTTATGCAACTATTTAATGAATTCTCTTACAATAGATTAAGTATGCAGATGAATGCGAGATGCAAAATGAGTTTACACCATTACATGTCGATACATTATGCCACATGAACCTCTGTTTTATTATTTCCCACAACCTGATGCTAGAACTACCTAGGTTATATGTACATCGAAGGAAATACACACTAAAAATATAACCAGATTGCCTTTACACCTTTCCGAGGCCCCATTTCTAGATTATATGATTTTTGAGGCATTCTTTGCCCTAAGTCATTACAGAAACTTTAGAAAGTGACACACATAACTAATGCTAAGTGGTAGGTGCAGCACATCCCAAAGGAAGTAACATGAACTTTGTGGTAAGTGGTAACTGGTAAGGAAGGAATAGGATGGCCTTCAACCAGAGGCAAGAGACCTGAAAGAAATTATGCTCGGTAGAAAAAAAAACCTCTTTAAATGGGAAGCAGGGGACACTTTAAAAGGCTTGTGTTTGGTATATAAATTAGACATTGTTATGTAATATGCAATGTTCCTTTATGCTCAATATCATAATGTTAGGACTTCCCTTACCTTGAGCCACTTTACATATAGGGTGTATGTTGAACAAAATGATTATCCTTGGGCTTAGTGGATGGTTATCTTGGGGATTGCCCCTGAAGATGTGTGGCTGATTTCCAAGGGCTGATGGGGAGTCGCATTCACCTGGGCGAGGGCCAGTATATCGTATTTGTAGTTCTGATGATGATTTAGTACTGATAAAGACGTATTACTGGACTTTTTACAGTCTGTAAAAATGAAGTTGAGAGCTTGCGAAGAGATAAAAAGTTAAAAAACTCTCTGTTGTAATTGAAGTGGTGATTTAATTTTTTGGGAGATACAGTTGACACTTGAAACAGAATTTTTTTTTTTTGAAACAGAAGTGTATTCAACACAAACAAAATATCAATATAAATTATAAAATGATACCTTCAGGATCTGATAATTAGCTATACCTATATTTCTAAAGATACAATATGTTAGAGAAGAGTACAATTAGCTGGAAAAGTGGTTCAACCTGGCCCAGTACAAGAAAAACAGTAACGACACAAAACAACTGAAGAAAATTTGGCTATGTAAGAGGCATTTCTTATTGACTATTAGGCCTTGAATCTGTAGTCCTTAAACTCATTCATATCTGCAATCTTATACCGCAAGGTCCCTTTAACAGTTTAACTTGTGAGATCATCGATTCCGTGGCAGGCATGTCGTTGAAATAGTAGAGTGTGTGTAGCTTTCACTGACTTAGTAATAAGTAGAGTCTTAAGTGATAACAAAGCTTTGTGATGCTCAAGTGAGACAGTTAGAATAATCCGCAAATGCTCTATTAGTGTATCTGGGAACAATAAAAACAGGAAGGGGATGGTATGATGAGTACAAAGGCTTCCCTATAAATGGTTTACAATTGCCTTTTGAATGGTCATTGTAAGAAACCGACGCTTATTGATATAAGATCTAAGAATTTGGACCATTTGGAAGGAGCGGAATAGAAGGATCTTTGATTATGAGATTAAGGAAGACCACAAGCTATTTTTTGAAGTTAAGGAACTCTTCTATGATTGGTCAAGGGAGTGCAACCTTTAAGAGAGTCCGGTACTAAGATTTTATATATAGGTGGGATGAACTTGCAAGGGAATAGGGATCTATAGGTTGTAAGGGGCCGTCTATGATGTTATGATGCTCTCTGTTGTGTATGTGTCGGTTAGCACCTTGCTAAGCCCACTCCCGAAAAGAGAAGGGGTTGTACTTTCTTTCATTTTCAATGAAATACCTTTATCGTTAACAAAAAATATAGGAAGTTTCTCTGAAAACATGGTTTACAAAACCCGGCATGATATGAAATTTTCAAATCCAAACACAAGAAAAACCGTATTGCTTGTAAAATCCTTGGGAAACTAAATGGTCTGAACAGCCCAGTTAGTGCAACTCTCCAAGCCATGTACTGATAGGAAATATATTTTCTTTTAATCGATGAAGTAAGTTTTCAGTAATAGCTACAGTGTAAAAGGTTCACATGACAAATCAGCAAATGAGTTTCATTAAGCATGCACAGTGTCATCGTAATCAAATACGATTATTTCAAATGTTAAACCCGACTGTGGTGGGATAATGAGAAAACCAAGACCATTATAATAATTTACAATCGCAAGAAAGCTGCTGCACACTTCTTGAATTCTCATTAAAAACCGTTCGTTTCCTCTCAAACAAATGGACCAGGTAACAGTATGTGCAATCACCTTGCTAGATTACCTCCTAGGTGCAAAAATCCGTCTCATGGCTGCCTATGAAACACTCTAATAAATCCTCTCAAGCAGATGGACCGGTTAACAGCATGAGTAATCACCTTGCTAGATAACCTTCCACGTGCAAAAATCCATCTCATGGCTGCTTATGAGGCATGCTTGCTGAATCTTGGTTTTTATCGAAATGAAGTGAAGATAGAAAGGAACTCCAGATTTCCTTACCAACAGTAAAAATAGGTGTATATACTTTCTTTTGCTTATACATTACACACCTATTCACAATAATCAAGCCCTCTCTTCCTTAGGTTGTCTCCACTAGGAAATGCAGGTGTTCACCCTTTATTGTTGGGAAACTGACATAGCCCTCATTTGGAGACAGTCCTACAGTCCTACCTTTAATAGATTGGTAGGTGTTCACCCTTATGACTCTGTACTTGAATTAATTGTCGCTCCTGGCCTTGCATGTTTCAATGTTGTAGAGTAAGCTGAATGTCTATCTTGCACCTTTTCTCCATGGCATGCGCTATACATCTTTTGGCCGTCACTTTACAAAGGTGGACAAGCTTAAGGAGGTGAGTAAGTTTTCACTCTGTTCAACTTATTTTTATGTTAACCAAGACTATATTCTTTTATAGAATTTTGATGGTTCACTAGATAATATTAATGCTTCATTGCCATAAGAATAGTCTTTATTTATTTTTGATTGGCAAACCTGGTCATAAGGGGACCAGTAACTCAATGATGCTGGTGGGGATTGAACCCCAAACCTCTGGTATCATCGTCCAGAGGTTTTGCCAACTGAGCTCAGCTATTGGCTACTAGTTTTATTGCTGTACATGGTACTTTGGTTGCACATTGAGGCGACACTGCTACTTGCTACTAGTTTTTATTACTTTATTTGGTACTTTAGTTGCATGTTGAGGCAGCTATAATAATATTATGCTGCTAGGTTCTAGAACACTTCAATGCTAAACTTTATTGCTGGTGCAGATTGTGGAAAAACTTCATTGGTATGTAAAAAGTGGTGATATGGTAAGAGCTTGTAC
>JABWDY010040163.1:9452-21748 GCA_013358455.1 Thalictrum thalictroides | reverse complement strand
AAAGAAAACAACCAAACTCATCGTCTATTTGCAAAAAAAAAACCTCTCTCAAAACCTTTGCAAATCATACTCACCCTAGAAATTTCTTCAAGTAAAGTTCTAAATCGGTATGTTTGTTCCATCTTTATTTGCTTTCTTATTCAAATTCTTCTTTCAATTCGTTTCTCTTATTGTGTTTATTTTAGCTCATAGATTAGATAGAGTTGAGTAATTAAGCTTGATTTATTGGTTCAAATTAGGGTTTTCGTAGTAGCTTGTTTGATTTATTTGAAGAGAAAACACTACTATTTGTATCTGATCGAATGGTCAATTTTAGGTCATTGTAGAAGGTGATGCAAAGATGAACTCATTTTCGGTTACGAGGAAGAAAACCCCTTTTCAGAAACACAGAGAGGAGGAAGAAGCAAAGAAAAAGGTTATGGATTGTTTCTATAAAAACACTTGCTTTCTTCCTGTTAGTTTTTGAAATTATTTGTGTTTAATAAATTTGTTGGTTTTGCAGAGAGTGGAAGATGAAACTGCTCGATTATACGCGGAATTTTTGGAGTCATTTCAAGGCGAAGATAAACCAGGATCTAAGACTTTTGTCAGAGGAGAAACAATTGATCCCAATGGAAAACTGAAGTCAGATTCTGAAGGTCAATACTAAACTTTTTTTTTTTAATTTGTCTATGTTTATTTATTTAGTATTTGTCTTTCCACTAGGGATATATGCATATTTATTTGTTTTATGAGGGCACATTAATAAAAATATGGGGCTTTTATTCGTTCAACTATCGCAGGTGGAAATTCCAAAGATGGTGTATCTGTTCCAAAGAAGGGCAGTAGGTAAATAAATGTACTTCATTTTCAAAGATGGAGCTTTGGTACCAACCACATTCCATGTTCAGGACTGCCTTAATGCATGATAACTTACATTTTATTAGTAAGATGGATATATACTTAAAATACTAGAGATGAATCAGGCAATATGTTGGTCTATAAGTAGCAAAAAGTGAGTTCCAGAAGCTTATTCATTTAAAACCAGGGCATAATTTTAATCAACACTAATCGATTCATTTCAAGATGAATCATGTTCTTATACATATTTAGAGCACTGTGTACATGTTATCAGGACTGGGAAATAGCATATTGATGTTTATTGCTAAATAATCAACTATTACTTGTTGAATTTAATCAAAAATAATTTCTTTGGTTGGTTTTTGCTAAAGCTTGATCATTTATATGAGAAATAGGCATCATGTTTATTGCTTGATATCATAAACTTAAATTGAATATGATAAATTAATCCTTATTTCTGTTGGTAATTATTTTCAATAAGTTTTTTTCTTTTTGACAAACAAAACCATGAGTTTCTGCCTAACCCCAGCTTGCTTTTTACGAAAAATAAAATAAAAACACCACAAGTTTTTTTTTTTTTGCCCTTATCGCACATAAGAAAAACGTGTTGGAGATTACTTCAGCTTCTTAAGGAGTACTCTATCCATTGATTAGACGTTAGATTGAAAAGTAAAATATATAACTATATTAGGTTAGGAAGATATATAGTTCTCTTAATGATCAACGTCGATTGCATGGAGAGTTCATAGAGTGGAGATAGAGCTTAGTGTTCAGTACATGAGTGTAGACGGCTAGGAAATTTATTATTGTTGCCAAATGGTAAGATGACGCAAGACTTTATGCAAGGGATGTACCTAAAGATTTGGTTTATGCGTAATGTTTGTTGTGTTTCCATCCTATTGAAGATGGATTTCCTGCCTAATAGGGGAAAGGAACAGAGCTTGGAGTTTGGAGTTTACGACCTAGTGTAAGATGTAGTGTAATAGTTTGGGAGCTAGAAGTACTGCATTTGTTCCTTAAACGTTTGGCTTTGTCTTGCTTGGGATAATTGAAGGACGAAGGTTTTCGTTGGCATTGAAGACCAAGTACTTTGTCAAACCTTTTAACGAGATTTCTGCTTATGCAAGATGGAGGTGAGGCAGCTCCATACCTATTTTGCAGCCCACAGAGGCACTCAGAGAGAAAGCCAAATTTTTTTTTTTGTTGGATTTTCACAGAACCTGAATAATGGACAGAAAAGACAAAGAGCCGACTCTTAAAAATGTCCCGACCCCATATACCAGAGAAAAATGTGTAAGCGGAGATGAGAAGATTCCATGGACTTATATTTAAAATGAACAGAGGGTTAAGAAAATAGTCATCCTCATCCAAAGCTTGACAATGGTAAGGATTAAAGATCCTACCTAGGGTAGCATATCAGGTAAAGATACTAATTCAGTGATGAATTTAGGCCTATATGTAGAAAATAAAACTTCTAAAAGTATAAACGCTGACCGAAAGAAAGATGTGAGGTAGGGCTTATGTAGGAGAAAAGTGGAGCATGATTTAGCAGAAAACCCATGCTTGGGTATAAGTTCCCATCCTCCCTCACAATAAAGACCCCATATAACCACTCTCCTCGCCTAACAGATTAGATGAACTAAGCAGTGGAATGTAAACCTAATTTTTACCCACTTCCGAAGAAATAGTGTCTCACAATAGACCACTCTTCATTATTCCCAAATAGGTCTGAAATTTTGATTGATGTCAATAGCAAGCTTTGAATATCAACAACCTGGAATGAAGATGTATCACATAATTCATTTATGCTGCTATACCTATATATTCCCTTTTGGCAATACTCAACATCGGCGCATGCACCACCAAACAAAATTGGGAGTTTCTGTATATGAAATTTAGAGGTGGAAAGAGCATCATCAGACATTTGGATGGAGCATAATCAGGGGCCTTTTAGGGGGATTGAAGGACATGCATGAGAGGTAACATCTCCCCTGGGCAGACTGTGGCAAGATACGAAGGGTTTTTATGTCAGACTGTGGCAAGTTACGAAGGGTTTTTCTGTGGATTATACTCTTTTTCATACTTCACTTTGTGAAGATCACATGAATCATACCATAGGTCTTACCCTTTTTTTTTTTTTTTATTTCTTCTGTGTCTAATGTATCGCGAGGACATCTCAACCTACCTTGTATTTACCTTTCTTCATCAATTTATAATATTATATTACAATTGTGTAAATTTTAACAGTTGAAATATGAATATTTTACATTTAGTTGTAACAAACTAACAATGATTAAACTTAATAGCTTGTTAAAAAACGTTTTTTCAAGTCCATGTTGACAACTCTTTTTGAGTGACTATGACACCCTTTTGGTCTTCCTTTGCCATTCTCGACTTCCAGCTCTGATGGCTCAAGCATGCACTTATTTTTATGCTTGAGCTTGATTTTGATGGTGTTGAGATCATAGAATACAAGAAACCATACAAAAAGAATACTAGTACCGAGTTCCTTGACTAGGTTTTCTCTAGCAAAAAGAAAAATACTATAGGATTGCTCATATACCTCATATCTTATAATCATGCCAATATTCATAGTTTATTGATGATGATTGTCAGTTGTGACACCTCCCACCTCCTAAGTTGGCATGCTTAATATAAAACACAAAATGAGTTTGGTTGACATTATTGGCATTTACAACACCTGTTGGTACTCGGGCTGTATTCAGAGGTGAAAAAATATTTTCGTCTCATTGTTGAATAATTAGAGTTTTGGTTGGCTGACACTGCTGATTACCGATCAACGCAGTATTTGGAAATGGAATAGATGATTGGCTAATGCTGGTAGTAATAAAGTCACATTATTACTGCAAACATTTGTCTACCCGTGTTTTTAAATTAATTAGTCAAATGCAATCCCATCATACCTCTTTCTCATAAGATAGGAAGAATTAACGCCCTAAGGTTTTTAACCCCAATGTTTTTCTTTGCCTATTCAAGGGTCGGCTCTAATTAAAAATTGAAACTTTCTCTTGGTTTAGTATATATTATGAGCCTAACATGATCCTTGTATACTCATGTTGGGGTAGTAGAGCTATAGGTTGGTCCTAGATGATCAAAGTATGTGAGTCCTCCTTGCATTCACCATGCTTGTATGATGTTTGTTTCAGAGAATACAGAAATTGCTGGGCTGTATTGTTTTATACTATTGATGATATGGGAGCATAAATTATTTTAAGTTGAAAATTTTTCTTCGTAATTATGTTCATGTCCTAAACATGCTGAAAATGTTTGCACTGTCAGAATTCATCTTTTACTTTTTTTTTCTATACAGATATGTTCCATCATTTATACCACCTCCTTCAACAAATAGAGGGAAAGAACCTGAGAAGAAGGTCAGCGTCTAGTAATGCTATTAATTAGGTGGTATTGTTGTTGACTTAAACCAATCTACTCTCATACTGTAAAATTGCAACATGCAGAAGGAGGATGAAAAGCCAAAGGAAAAAGGGAAGTCAAGGAATATAGATCATTTTATGGAGGAATTGAAGCATGAGCAAGAACTGAGGGAGAGACGAAATCAAGAGCGTGAACAACGGCGTGATGGGCACCATCTTGAAAACTCTGTTGTAAGTAAATTATCCTACTAACATGGTCTGTTTTACAAGTGTGTAAGCAATAAATCAGCAACTATGTTCACTCTAACACATACATCAATATGCTTCAAGGATCCCTTGCTGTTTATTCTTTAGTGCTTTAATCGTAATTCTATCATACAACTTATGGGATGTATGCCCCACCCTGCAAACATGCCTGTCTATTTTTAGTATTCTGTATCACTTGGTTGGAAAAAAAATAAAAATTGACCACGCTTAAACCTATGTGGGTCATTGTTCAAATTGACTTTGTTCTGCAGTCATCTAGTCGATTTGATGAGCTCCCTGATGATTTTGATCCATCTGGGAAATTTCCTGGAATATTTGATGATGTTGACCCCCAAACAACTAATCTTTATGTTGGGAATCTCTCGCCACAGGTAACCATATAGTCTCAAACCTTTACTCTTATATGGTGCCTTCACTTCTTCAAGTATTTTTCTGAAAAAATCTTTAAATAAATGTCTAGGTGGATGAAAATTTTCTGTTGAGGACTTTTGGAAGATTTGGTCCTATTGCTAGTGTGAAGATAATGTGGCCACGTACTGAAGAGGAGCGTAGGCGGCAAAGGAATTGTGGCTTTGTAGCTTTCATGAATAGATCTGATGGACAAGATGCAATGGATGAAATGCAAGGTTTGAGCATTTGCAGCCTTACTTTATTAAACCTTCTTTTGTTTTGTTATCATTCTATATGTTTGAACACACTTTCTTTCAGCTGAGATAGTTCTATTTTATGTAGGAATGATATAGTCACCATGTGTGGTAATATCTGACATGATATCTATCTATATATACTATAGTCGTGCTCTTATTTATTTCGTATATTTTTTTTAATTGTTATGTGAATCTGTGTTTATTTTGGTTCTGGAGTCTACTTTCATGACGCAGTTTAACTGATCAATTTTTAGTTTAGTGGAGATCTTTCAACAGCCAAAAATTACAATGGCTGATGTGATGTTTTGCTAGAGCTCTGATTTTCTTTATATCAATGTATATGGTATTATGGTGGTGTTATGGGGAAAGAGGGAACACTTGACTTATGGGAGACATCATTTAGTAGGTCTTCGCACCTGATGATTGCTTGGGTATTTAGGTAGCAGCTAGGTAGGAATTACACATGGTTGTCTGGGCTTTAAAAATATGAATTTTCAGGTTTTTGTTTGTAATTAGGACAGTTATTGTGTTGAGGGGCTTATATCTTGTAAAGGGAGCGGGTTTGCAGTAGTTATCTGTAATTCGTTTTTAAGGACACTCTGCAGAATTAATTATTGTAATGGTGCTAGCGTTATAACTATTTTGACATGAACTGAATCATGTTAGACTGATGTCCCGAAAGGCAGCAGCTAGTGAATAATGTAGTTATCTGGGATCCCTCAAGATCCCATAGAGGTGTGTAGGAATAAAGTAAGCAAAATAATGTCTATGACTCCAGGTCTGTATCTTTTTGGTATTTGAGATGTATGTTTGTCAATAAAAACAAGTGAGCTTCTTTTGGCATGATAAGTAATTTATTCGTCACCCTTCTGAAGTTGAGAGCAGGTCTTTGTAATGCTTCTGCAAATTTTTTGTTGACAACTCCTACCCTATATCCATCTTAGATCATGTTGATCTGCTTCTTATGTTGACAATATAATTTGGGTGTGCTATATAATCAAACCTCTTTGATTTCAAATATAATGAAGATCTTGTTATATGTGGGTTTCATGGTGTTACATGTATTGCTCATTTGCTTTAGACTGCAATCCAATTGGATTTGTGACCCATGCAATGATTATGATTATATAATTAGTTTTCTCGGCAGTTTTTTGGTTTGGGCGAATAAACTTATGGAGAAGAAATCACGGTGGTTGAGAAGACGTACCTTTATAAAGATTTGTACAACTGAAATAGAATGAAAGCACAAGAAATAGAAGGAAGTGTAAAGCAGTCTATTCAATAATTAAACGACTCAAATAAAACAAGCTTGTGCCTTGTTTCTTTGAACTCAGCGTACAAAATTGACTACAGATATAGAACCCAAATTTGAAGGGTCATAACATGCCCCTATTTGGCTTAAGGTTACAGTCTTTGCGTGCTTAATGTTTGGAGCTGTAGAAAATAAATCAATTTATATTCCCTGCTCAGCAGCATTTTTTAAATGGATTAACCTGAGTATAAATTACAATTAATTTTGGATGCATGAGGCTATCAAGTGAATATTCATGTAGTTTGCAGTTGGCTATCTAAGAGAGGGTTTGTCCTAGAAGGATTTTTACCAACTCATGCTTTACAAAGTAAATATCGGACTGCTGCTCAAATAGAACAACTGTGTACTTTGTTAAGATCTCATTTTCACACCTTAACACTACTTCCCAGTTAAAGCCTCTAGGAAGATTATTGAAAGGACCCTAAACCGAAAAGATGACTTAGTCTCATTATCATACCAGAACAACTTATGTTAGAAATGTGTGTACTCTGTTTAGTCGAAAACGTTAGAAATGTGTGTACTCTGTTTAGTCGAAAACGTTAGAAATGTGTGTATTCTGTTTAGTCGAAAACAAGAGTATGAAGAAGTATGCTCCAATTAAGCTTTCTAGTTTTGCCTAGCTTATACCTTTGTTTGAATTACTATTTTATTTTTCGAAAAAACCTCATTTTTGGTTGATTAGTTTTCCTGGCGTCTTGGGACATTTGCATATCTGGTGTGAAGGACAGTCATCTCTCCTCACAGTTATAATTAATATGGTGTCATTTATGTTTCTTTTATTATTGATTTGTTCGTAGGGGTTGTTGTTTATGAATATGAGTTGAAGATTGGATGGGGTAAATCAGTCTCCCTTCCTGGGCAAGCTCTTCCTGCTCCCCCACCTGGACAAATGGCCATAAGAAGTAAGGAGGTACGTTAAAAGCCCTTTTGGAACTTGTCATTCTTGTTTTTGAGGAAAGATGGATTGTGTATTTAAGGACGGTCACCCCTAAACAATTTGACTACTTTGTTCGTCTTTTCACGATCGAATGATTTCAACAATTTAAATTTCCTGATTGGCTTCCCTTAACTAAAGTTTGCTGTATGTTGTGATTGACAGGGTGGCACAGTAATCTTGTCTGGTCCTGATGGACCACCAATAACCTCCGTGCCAAATCAGGGCTCTGAACTGGTAGGTTGACTGAAATCTTCTGCTCTGCTCATTAGTATTACATGATTACCAAGTAACATGTACTGGATATGAGTGAATTAGATCTTTGTCTATATCTTAGTTCACCTTTGAAAGCTCTCACTACCCTTATGGCCTTACAACTCATATAAATAATTACTTGGTGATTGCACTTTGCACAACAACCAAATCACCTGTGCTGACTGCTGAGGCGTTTGCCACTTGTGGTCTAAAACTTTAATAAAAGTAATTTTTTCTCGAAATTTGGCTCCTCTCTGGCCATAAGATATGGCAATAGAAGCAAAATATATTCATAATGATGTACAATCTAAAAAATGAAGTAAAAAGTGACAGCTAACTACATCACGGTCCACAATCCTGCTACCTCTTGCACTAAACCAGAGAAGCACTTTAGGTTATCATCACGAGCTCACTCCATATCAACCTTTTCAAAATTAAGCTTGTACTGCACATTTTTATGGTATCAGTAAATATGCAATGCAAAGTAAGTTGAGGTAACCTGAAGATACGATGAGGAGAAAGACCCATAGTGCACTAACAGTCTTAAACTCCCTATGGACCTCGATACATAGTCTTACTCATCTAGCCACAAAATAGTCAAAAGTAACTCTAAACTGTGTCTATGGTCTAAAAAGGAAGAAGACCCTTGATATACAAAATGACCTTCTGGAAGTTTACCACTCTGTCTGCACAATGATGTCTGCTGCCTTTAATAAGTCAAATATTCCACCATGACCAAATTTCATTGGGTAAAAAAAATTTGTGACTGAAAAGTGATTGTAAGTAATTGTATAGTCGAGCGAGAGGGGCCAAGCGTTCATTGGAGAGCAATTGTTTTTATTGTTATAATCCGTCATTATTTGCACTATTGACTCAAACTTAATGGATTGCACTAAGGAGTTTCTTCTAATGGCTTAGGTTCTTACTCCAAATGTACCTGATATAATGGTTGTTCTGCCTGTGGATGACCATCTTCGGCATGTGATTGATACAATGGCTTTGTATGTTCTTGATGGAGGATGTGCTTTTGAACAAGCTATAATGGAGAGAGGCCGTGGAAATCCACTTTTCAGCTTCTTGTTTGAGCTTGGCTCAAAAGAGCACACCTACTATGTGTGGAGGCTGTACTCCTTTGCTCAGGTATATCTTGCTGTTGGCTGTCTTTAGACATTTGTTGATTATCATCAGGATGTCCTAGTTTTTCATGACTATATAATGGGTTTGGTGTTATGAACATTTTTTAGACTTTTCCAGTTTGATATATTATTCATATGTTTGAAATATACAGGGTGATACTCTTCAAAGGTGGCGCACAGAGCCTTTCATTATGATAACTGGGAGCGGGAGGTATATTCATTTTGCATATTTTTAGTTAAAATTTATAAAAGAAAATCATTTTTGGGAATCGGAATATGGACATGGAAATTCAAATCTTTAATGCCATTCATCTGAGTATGGAGCACTCATTTTTTTTAGATGGATACCGCCTTCACTACCCCTGGCAAGGAGCCTTGAGCATGAAAAAGAATCTGGTAGCACATTTGCAGCAGGAAAAAGCAAGGTAGGTGTTGATATGTATGTAGACGTTTCATTGCATATATAGTGGTCTAGATTGACCATTAATAGGTCTGCTGGCAGAAGACTTGCATTTTATGAAAAAGTTACACTGTTTTCTTTTCCAACTTTGACAGCGTGTAGACTTGGAAAGAACGCTGACTGATCCCCAGAGAGATGAGTTTGAAGATATGCTGCGTGCATTGACATTGGAGAGGAGACAGATAAAAGAAGCTATGGGCTTTGGCTTGGATAATGCTGATGCAGCTGGGGAGGTATTAATTACACGACTGCCATACCTATTCCCTTGACTCTGTGGAGGTCTTCATGTTTCCATCGCCACCTGCCTTATTTGAGTTGGTCTTCTTTTGTATTGCAGATAGTTGAGATTCTGACTGAATCTTTGACTCTTAAGGAAACCCAAATCCCTACTAAAGTTGCGAGGCTCATGCTGGTTTCTGATATCCTTCACAATAGTAGTGCTCCTGTAAGAAATGCATCTGCATACCGTACGAAATTCGAAGCCACATTACCTGACATTATGGAGAGCTTCAATGACTTGTACCGCAGTGTCACCGGAAGGATCACTGCTCAGGCCCTTAAGGTAAAAATGATTTATGTGGCAATTCCTGCTAGACTCATCTCCTGCCTCTTTGTACATATTTTGTGTAACCAGATCTTAATTTGGATGCTTCAGGAACGGGTTTTAAAGGTTCTCCAAGTATGGGCAGATTGGTTTCTCTTTTCTGATGCATATGTGAGTGGACTGCGAGCTACGTTTCTTCGATCTGGCAGCTCCGGCGTGATCCCCTTTCATTCTATTTGTGGAGATGCACCAGAGATTGAAAACAGAACAAGCTCTGGAGATGCTGCTGAAGGGACTAAACTGAACCAAGATGCTGCATTAGCAATGGGGAAGGGAGCAGCTATGAAAGAGTTGTTAAACCTTCCGTTTTCTGATCTGGAACGGCGTTGCAGACATAATGGGTTATCACTTGTTGGTGGTAGAGAAATGATGGTTGCTAGGTTGCTTAGTCTGGAAGAAGACGAAAAACAAAGGGGATATGAGCGAGATGATGAAATGAGATACGGACAGGCACATTCAAGTCAAGGTAGACATTCAAAGGATGAGAGCGACTGGAATGCCAATGACGGTGGTCATAGAGAAAGCGGCCGTGGTTTTGAACCTATGGCATCTTCAGGGTGGAAACATAATGGAGGGGAATCAAAGGGATCGTATGGCAATAGTTCTGCACCATTGGCCCCAACATTACCTATTCCACAACCTGAGCTCAAGGCTTTCTCAAAGAAAGAAACTGAACCTGTTCTTCCCGTCTCTAAGTGGGCTCGAGAGGATTATGGGAGTGATGAAGAAAATAAGAGAGGTGACCAAGCTCTTGCATTAAGTTATTCATCTTCTGGAAGTGACAATGGTACTGGTGGGCCCAGTAAGGCTGATGATATGGAGGTTGCAACTGACATGAGCAATTTGCCACAATCTGAGAGTAGCATGAATGAAGAGCAAAGGTGTGAGGATACTTTTTCTCTGGAGATGGGACTAATTTTCATGCCCAAGTTCCATAGTGATCCATATAATTTATATTTGGGCATGTTTATATTCTGCAGGCAAAAGTTGAGGCGTTTAGAAGTTGCTGTTATGGAATACCGCGAGTCTCTTGAAGATAGGGGAATAAGAAGCCCAGAGGAAATTGAGAGGAAAGTTGCTGATCAGCGTAGACGACTGCAATCTAAATTTGGATTATCAGATTCCAATGAAGATGTGTCGGGAAAGAGTAAGATATTGTTCTTAGATGTAATTGTTAGTGTCTCAAGAATAATAGAAGATCATTATACTAAAAACCAAAATGGAATAAAATACACAACAAAAAACATGAAGAGAAATCCTTTCTTGAGAATGATGGTCTTTTTTACAGTTTCATAGAACTTAGTTTTGCTGCTTCTTTCAATAAAATAGTATAACAAATCTTTATTTATTTATCAACTAATGGTATGGATAGCGGATACCGTATCTAGTTCAATTAGACTCATGAAATATTAGTATTGCATTAAATTAGCTGCATAGTAAGAATATCGATATTTTTGTGAAAAGAAAAGACTGAAGTAGTTTTGAGTCCGCGACTTTTGCACGACTCACTGTTCTGGTCTGACATTCTGGGATTTCATCTCACAGTATTTGCTAGTTGTGTTTAGGCACAGTGACCTATATCCTTTTGGAACCTATTCAAAGTAAATTAGTTCATCATTAATGTTAGCAAGATGATAAAAATGAAATAGGAAAAAGGGTATGTAACTTAAGTTGGGTCCTGAAGAATAAAAACCCTAAAGATTATTAATACATTTAATTTTTATTATTATCAATAATACAGATAGCCATACCTGGTCATTTCTGTGTTGAGAGAAATTATTTTTTTTTTCGAAGAATGACAATAATAATTTCAGGATACTGCATCAGCTGGACTGTGAAATTAAACCTGAACCATACAATTGGTAAATCTTTGAGTAGGGATCTTAAATACATAACTACATAAGTAGTGTTCTTAGGAATTTAAGTAGTTTTATGTGTTATTCAATTTGAATGTGTGATTTATATTACAAAACAGACGATGTTGGTTATACTTTAAGGATCAATTTGTTGCTGTAAGAATCCAAGTTTGAGATTCCACAATACAAATTTTTGATAGATGACACTGGTTATGCATGGCAATTCCCAGTTGATAGACAGGAATATCCCTGTTATATTATATGGAATGGATTGTGTATTTCCAGCAACATAGAATTTACACAATTTGGCTTGGGCTTTTTTGATTGCCAATAAAAAATTTCTCTGAGAAGATTTAACTTTTTAGCAAGTATTCTTCAGGAAATGGCACTGCTAAAAAACTGCATGAAATTGGAGTCATATGGGAAAGGCATGGTAGAATTTTTTTATACCCTATAAAAAGTTTTATTTAGAAGTTTCGCGTAAAAGTTCACCCATGCTCGTGTCCCTATGTTAATTCTTTCATAGGATTTCTTAGGAAGTGCATGATTAACTCCGACTACTTTTACTTTTATATTATTCATTTGTTTTT
>JABWDY010040064.1:20743-33661 GCA_013358455.1 Thalictrum thalictroides | reverse complement strand
ATTACTATAATAAAAAAAAAATACAAAAATGCTAACCATTACAAACTCCATGTTAATGCTTATTAATTTTGTTGTAGAATTATATCCCATTCTGAACTAGCCAGTCATTCAACAATTGGATATCAAAAAAAAAGTCATTCAACAATTCAAACTAAAGTAGAAGTTGGTCTTGAAACCAATAAAATCTTCTGCGTGGCCAGTAAAAATAAAATTCCATTAAAGCAATAAGTTTGGATCCCGAACTACCAAAAAATTTTGTCTGTGATGTTGGGCCCAATCACGAGATAACATGTGTATAAAAAAATACTCAACTTATGTATATGGTAGCAGTGAACCCTGGTGGAAAAAGTGTAATTTCACAACAATAATTTTATAAATACGTGACGCATTATGATTGGGCCCACATACACCACACCAAAATTGGACTACAAAGTGGGCGTCTACAATTGGACTAGTTTGAGCAAAATTCATACAGAGATCAAAAGAGGCCCGGCCTATTTATAGCTTATTATGTCCAAATTGGGTAGTTTAGATTGTTTTTGGGCTCTGCAGCGTGGGCTGTTTCCATGAAACAAACGAACAACAGAATACACAAAACAAAACTTATTAGGGTTTAGGGTTTTAGTTACTTGGTCGTGTCACATACTCTGTTAACCACCTCTGAAAATAGGTCTCTGTTTTCGGCCTTATATTTTGTCCATGGAAACGTGGACAATTCCCAAGCTAGTGCTTATTCAAACCCTCTCCAAAACAACTTTATTAACAAAACCATGATGAATCAATCTCACTCTTTTCTCTCTTCCAAAAATCACATTTTTTTTTTCCTAATTCAATATTTTAAAATGATTTAGATATTGAATGGGGGTTCTTGAACTGAGAAATTTAGTGGAAGAAAGAAGGAAAATGAGAAGTTTTGATGGAAGAATCTGTGAAGAGTTTTCACCTTCATATTATGGAATTTGTACTATTGGAGGAATGCTTAGTTCTGGAACTACCCATCTTGCAATAACTCCTTTGGATGTTTTGAAAGTTAATATGCAGGTGTGTTTGAGGGATCATTTTTACTTAATGGGTATTCTTAGTTTTTTTCTTAATTTTTTGAGCTGATTTATGTTTACTTGGTAGGCATTACTGATATGCGCTTATTAGTTTGCTTTTAATAAATTCATATTTGAAATTAAGACATTTTTTTTTAATATTCTTGAAATTAAGACATAGTATTTGCTTATTTTGGAGAATCTATTATATGTTCTCACTAAGAAGAAAAAATTTATTCTGAGACGTAGGTTGAGTTTAATTGGGAGTTATTTGAATGATTATATGGCTTATACATTTATGTGCTAAATGTTAAGCAGATGATTCTATAGATACCTTTCATCTAGAACTAGTGTATATGTATACTAATGTAACTAAATGAGAGCTGAGCATTCAGTAACACCCTTTTGAAGTTGTTGTAATGGAATAAGTGACAAGACTTGTTACTATGAACTTCATGACCAATGAAATTTAAAATTCCCATCAACTTTTGCCTTTTGGGATCAAACCACACGTTTCGTGGGGAAACAGGATTACTACGTGTTTGGCTCGGCATACGCCCTAAATCAAGGGTAGCTTAAAATACAAGGCAGTCACCCTCCCATCCCCAATACGATATTTCAAAGATGAAATCCTACTACCCTAGACCACACCAATTCTTTTGTGTATGTGGCGATTTTAATTGATTCTTTTGTTCTTAAAGTCAAGATTTCTATTATTTCTTTCCTTACAACTGCCGGTAATAGTGCACTTCTCATGTGTTAAAGGCCCAGTGCCTTTTCAGCATATCGTCAACTTAAGGAATTTTCAGATTTAAGCATTCCGTAAAAATTGTGAAGTATATGTCTTCCTCTTCAACCTTGTGCATGGAAAATTGATTACGACTGACGAGAACCCTTCTTAGTGTTGAACATTGATTACAGAAATATGAGTCTTGCAGCATCATCTTGTGCCTTTATTTATATGCTGATGTTTTTTTTTTCTGACTTCATAAAGGTGCTGATTAATGTAGTGTTTTTAGGTGAACCCTGCCAAGTATAACAGCATTTACTCAGGTTTCAATACCCTCTGGAGGGAACAAGGTCCTTCAGCCCTTTGGAGAGGATGGGGAAGCAAATTCTTTGGTTATGGTGTTCAAGGTGGCTGCAAATTTGGTCTCTACGAGTACTTCAAAAAGCTATATTCAGATGTGTTTGTAGGCCATAACAAGAGCCTCATCTTTTTCATCAGCAGTGCATCTGCTCAAGTATTTGCTGATGTTGCATTATGCCCCTTTGAAGCTGTGAAAGTTCGTGTCCAAGTACAACCTTATTATGGAAAGGGCTTGGTTGATTGCTTCCCTAAGTTATATGCAACCGAAGGTGTCTTTGGGTAAGCAGTTCAAACTTAGATTTTCATTTTACCTTGTTCAGTTGTGCTCTCTCTCGATTCCATTAAGTTTTGTGGTTGAAAGGCTTTTCTCCATTACTGCAGATTCTATAAAGGCCTTCTTCCGCTTTGGGGTCGGAACCTTCCATGTAATTCTCATCCCCCTTTTATGATAAATTCGCCTTTTATTCTCCTGGTATATTAAAACATAGTTGGGGAGTGTTGGGCTTGTCAAATATTTAAGTACATTTGGTATACCTCTTGAATATAGCAGTATATATCAAAAAATGAAGATCCATATTTCAGGAGGTACAACTGTTTTGTGGGTATTATACCACTTGGAACTGATGGTATTCTGCTCTTACTCACCTAAATTATCAGCTTACAAATCTCAACCGCACATTCTCTAATTCACTCTTTTTGTTTTAGTTTGTCTTTCAAATAATGTCTGGACATTAACTGCCCACGCTTAATCGCTAGATTAGCTCTTACTGACTTGTATAAGCCTGACGCTTTACAAATCAATGTTAAGACTATTAGCTCAGTTAACGCAAGTATATGCTGGACATTCAATCATCTGAAACTTTTCACGTCTGAGCTTAAAATTTCTTGTTAATATTTCAGATGGATACAATGGTAGTAGTTTTACATTAAACTTACATCAGGGATACTGGAATATTACATTTGCCACACTTGTTGTTTGACAGCAAAAGTATGATGTTCTAACCAGTTGAGCATGAGACCCTTTTAAAGTTGATTCTATTGTTTGTTTGTCTTATTCACCAAGATAGGAGTTCTTTTATGTTAATCTTTTGAAGTTGTATTTGAACAGTCTCAATTGTTATGTTCTCGACATTTGAGCATTCTGTGGACTTCATATATAACAATATTATTCAAAGAAGAAAGGCAGATTGCTCAAGAGCTCAGCAGCTTGCAGTTACTTGTACAGCTGGATATGTAGCTGGAGCTATTGGAACTTTCGTTTCTACTCCTGCAGACAACATTGTTTCTTCTCTGTATAACAAGAAGGCTGACACTGTGCTGCAGGTATACTCTCTCTTTCTCCCTTCAATTTAACTTTCATCACTATACTTGTGACTTCTTGAGTCTGAAGTTCTAGGGGATAGATTTAATACATTATTTGCTCTGTGACATGACAGGCTATAAAGAACATTGGCTTTGTAAAGTTGTTTACAAGAAGTCTTCCTATTCGGGTTGCACTGGTGGGACCTGTCGTAACTTCGCAGTGGTTGTTGTATGACTCCATGAAAGTGTTAACTGGACTGTAAGTGCACACTTCCAGACTAAATTTTCAGATTTATTGTTTAAATGTATGTTGGTTATCCAATTACAGATACTGCAATTGTTTCCTTGGCAATAGAGCGATAGACCAATAGTTCGGCCTTCTGTGTTTGACATACCACTTGGTCATCATCAAATTCCTGAACAACAACATATCTCATTGTCTTTGGTGTTGGACTGTTGGTTCAAATATATCCATAGATGGATCATCAAATACAAAAAAAAATTTGGTTAGGCTACTAAGAAGCGTAGAGTTGCATGTTCAAGATGCTAAAAAGTCTAGAAGGATTAATTTATCAAGCACTTGATCTATACTGAGCTACTCATATCTGGTTGTATGACCTGTATTTCTTTATTTTACATGTTAAGTAATATAGATGCTTATTGGAAAATTTTCAGGCCAACAAGTGGAGGTCTCCCTGGCAGTCTGCAAGAAGTGAAGTAAATAGCTGAAGTCCATATAAACTCTGATATATAGTTCAACCGAATGAATTCGTTATTATGAGCAATTATCACCAAAAGGATCAGGAAAGGTCTTTGCTAATAGACTAATATCAATACATACTCCAAATGACGTACCATCTTTTTCTGGAAGTTTGTTCATAGTTTTGTAACAAAAAATGTAATAGGAGTGTAGGACTAAAGAGTATAGACCTTAGTTAAATCCAAGGCCAACAGATGGCTAAGAGCTTAAATTTGTGGTGGCAATAACCAATTTTTACTGAGGGGGAGTGTTGTTTTTTTGCTTCATACAAGCTTGTTGTTTTAATCATTTTGGATACCAGCTAACATTCGAGCTCACAAATTCTCTGCAATATACGACCAGAACTTTTAAAAGGAAACATCTCCGTATTGTGAAACTATAAGACCATAACTGTTCAGGATACTGGGCAAATTCTGAAATACCAGCTCCACCACTTCGGTAGATTCTGAACTGTTTGTAAAACTATCAGCCTGATGAAATAAATCTATAGCTTTGACTACTGCTGCATTAGCTTTGCGTATGCATGTCTAAAACAACTTAATCGGCCTAGCTTAAACTAACGCTTACTAGGATAATAAGCTTACAGGCAGGAGAATATAGAACCGATTAAAAATTCCACAGAAAGCTGTAGCAGTCATCATGCTGTAGTAAGGTGAAGTAGAGGTAGATAAAGAAGCTGATGAAAAAAAAAACAAAATTAACTTTGCTACAGACCATTGGAAACTCATCATAGCATATACAATAACTGCATAGTATGTTGCCTGAATGATCACATATGGTATTTCTGCGACTACCTGCATCACAAGATCACTGCTTGAATAGTACAGACAATACATTGACCTGTGAGGCTGTGACATAAACAGAATAAGTAGTGCAGAACTCTTGATTTACAATTGTTTTCTTGAGGCGTGCTCTTTTTGCACCATAAGGTTCTGACAAGTTTCTTGGGCTGGTAGTCTGGACCAAATAAAACCCAAATACGGGCCTGGGTTAGATACATTAGGGCCCATGTAAACATAAGTACACATCTCGAGGCGTTCTATATGTTCTCAAAGCACAGCCCGTTTTCTTCCATTTCTTTCAAAAGCCAAAAACTTTCCCGGGAAAAAAACGAGAACAAATGAAGAAATGAGATTCAAACTTGTTTCAAAATGTATCTCATCTCGACAATTATTAGTTCGTTTATTCTACAAAGAAAACCTTGCAAGAGAAAACCCAAACTCTATTTACCTCAACTTCTCTATAGAAGAATCATATATGGATTTCTCTCAGAGATTTTCAGAAGCAATGAAATCTTGTAACTCAAAACCCAATTCTCAAAAACTTCATTCTCATCTTATCTCTACTGGGTTTGTATCCTCGACTTTTCTTCAAAATAATCTTTTGAATATGTATTCAAAGTGTGATTCAATTGATGATGCAATTCGGGTTTTTTATGAAGTTAAGAATCCCAATGTGTTTACTTGGAATAATATGATAAATGGGTTATCTGATTTTGGAAGAATGAAGGAAGCAAGAGAACTGTTTGATGAAATGCCTGAAAGAGATTGTGTTTCTTGGAACTCTATGATGTCGGGTTATTTTCATAATGGGAAAGCTGAAGAAACTGTGAATGTTTTTGTTTTAATGATTCAGGAATCTAGTGTTTACCCTGATCCGTTTTCGTTTTCGTGTGTTTTGAAAGCTTGTGGAAGTCTTAAATGGCTTGAGATGGGATTTCAGTTGCATGGTTTTGCTCAAAAATTTGATTTTGGAAGAGACTCTTTTGTTAAAATTTCGATTCTTGATATGTATGTAAGATGTGGAGCTATGAGTTTGGCGGATAGAGTGTTTAGTAGGATTTCGAGGCCGAGTGTGTTTTGTTGGAATAACATGATTGCTGCTTATGGGAAAGCTTATGGGGTTAAGCATGCAATTGATATGTTCAATAAAATGCCTGAACGAGATAATGTTTCATGGAACACGATCATTTCTATCTTGTCACAACATGGGTATGGTGTTCAAACACTTTCTATGTTTATTGAGATGTGGAGTCAAGGTTTTATAGCCAACTGCATGACAAATGCTAGTGTTCTTAGTGCATGTGCAAGTCTTCTTGATGTAGAGTGGGGTAGGCATTTGCATGCTCGGGTTATTAGATCAAATTCAGCTACTGATGTTTTTGTGGGTAGTGCTTTGATTGATATGTATGCAAAGTGTGGACATGTGCTAGCTGCTAAGAAAGTGTTCAATAGCTTACCTGAACACAATCCAGTTTCATGGACTAGTCTCATAGGGGGACTCGCACAATTTGGACTAGAAGAAGAAGCTTTAATCTTATTTAAGAAAATGAGAGAAGCGCCAATGGCCCCAGATGAGTTCACACTTGCTACCATTCTTGGAGCTTGTTCGAGTAAAAAAGATGTTTTTGTTGGTATCCAAATCCACCCTTCCACAATTAAATTTGGACTCGAGTCTGCCATCCCTGTAGCTAATGCTCTTGTTACAATGTATGCAAAATGTGGATGGATTTGGAGTGCTCATCATGTGTTTCAGTTGATGCCTGCTAGAGACATCATATCTTGGACAGCCATGCTCACTGCATTCTCTCAAATTGGTGACCTTGAGAATGCCCGTGAATGTTTTAACAAGATGCCTGAGCGGAATGTCATAACTTGGAACTCAATGTTAGCTGCGTATATCCAGCATGGGCATTGGGAAGAAGGATTGAAATTTTATACTGTGATGCTGAGGGAAGGTGTCCGTCCAGATTGGACAACCTATGCCACTGTCTTCAGTGCCTGTGCTGATTCAGGAGCATTGCGACTTGGCAATCAAATAATTGCTCAAACTGCAAAAATTGGAGTTGATACTAATGTATCAGTAGCAAATGGCATGATCACCATGTACTCAAAGTGCGGACAGATTGAGGAAGCACAAAAGGTTTTTTATGCAATAACTGATAAGAACTTGATCTCTTGGAATGCCATGTTAACTGGGTTTGCTCAAAATGGTCAAGGAAAGAAAGCCGTTCAGATTTTCGAAGAAATGCTAAAATCGGGCACTGTCCCAGATCATATAACCTATGTTGCTGTTCTATCAGCTTGTAGTCATTCAGGGCTCGTAATGGAAGGAAAATACTATTTTGAATCCATGACAAAAGATCATGGCATATCTCCAACTTCAGAGCATTTTGCTTGTATGGTTGACCTTCTTGGGCGAGCTGGGTTGCTAGAAGATGCCAAGAAAATGATTGATGGAATGCCAATTGAGGCATGTGCAGGTTCTTGGGGAGCATTGCTCAGTGCTTGCCGTACCCATGGTAACACAGAACTAGCAGAATGTGCAGGAAGACATTTGTTTGAGTTGGATCCAAAACATTCAGGAAGTTATGTCCTGCTAGCCAACATGTATTCAGACTCAGGAAATATGGATGCTGTTTCATCGGTAAGAAAACTGATGAGAGAAAGAGGCATTCGGAAGAATCCTGGTTGTAGCTGGATAGAGGCTGGGAACAGGGTACATGTCTTTGTTGTTGATGAAACAGACCATCCACAACTCGATGATGTTCATAAAATGTTGGAAGATCTTCTAAAGAAGATTGAAGATACAGGCCATTATGTGAACCGGAACAACTATGGGGGATCCCGGGGATACCATAGTGAGAAACTTGCTGTGGCTTTTGGTTTGCTGAGCTTACCTATGTGGATGCCAATTCATGTCATGAAAAACCTAAGGGTTTGCTCTGATTGTCACACTTTCATGAAGTTGACATCTCTCATCACAGCAAGGGAGTTGATAGTGCGAGATGTCAATCGTTTCCACCATTTCAGGAACGGATCTTGCTCATGTGGAGATTATTGGTAGCCCAAGGTATGAACTTGAGCTGAAATGGTGTTTTCTGTTTTAATTTATCTGAATTCTTGAAGTTTATATGAATGAATTTCTTTAAAAAGCCAAGAAAACATTTCTGTTAAATATTTGTGTTCTGAGTTATTTTCAGTCCGACTTTGAGTTTTTCTAATGTAACTGTCAATGCTGAGAATTTTTTTAAGTATTATTGTGTTTTTCTTTGGGTCGATCAGTATTATACTAAGATTGAGAAATTAAAAAGTAAAACCAAAGAGTTAATGATGAAACCCTTATAAGTTATTTAGAATGGAACAAATGAGTCACCTATTCGGATTGTTCATTTCCCAACTGATCAATGTGAGCATTTGTCAAATGATCCTGATTCCTAGTTGCTTTAAGTTGAAAAAAGAAAATCCTGCACCTACTCTGGATCAGATGGTACAACCACCCTGCATAGAAGCTATGAGAACTGGTTGGGCTGAACTGTTTTAATTGGCCAAGCAACTGTATGAGACCCAACTTGTTTTTCACCAGTGTAGCATTCAGTATCAGACTCAACGTTAAGGAATTATAGTCATTAACTTGTATTTGTTTTTTATGCTCGTTGTTGTAATTTCTAGCTTGCTGCTCTTCTTCATGTTAATTAACTCCTCTTTTTGCCGTTGTTACACCTCTGCAATATTTTTACTGAACTTCTTCTTTTGGTAAATCTGTGGTAAATTGTTTCATTTCTTAACCCTTGTCATTTAGACAGAAAATAATTGTAATGCTTCATTTCCAATGTAAACCATTGCCATGCCACTGGTGGACTTGGGATCCCTGATAAGTATGGCCTGATTAAAATGAGACAATTTTGACCTAGTATAGGATCCATAATTCCATATTGAACCTCTTCTTAAATCTCACCTAGTATTTAGGGATTACGCCTTCCCTGAGTGATTTCTCCTACATCTCACCAAAATATCAGGCAATATATGTCTTTTTCTGCTCCTGATTTAATGACATTGCAGAGATTTGAATCCTGTTACAATGTTGATTTATGCCAGGATGGAGAATTCACACCTACTGCGAAATTTGCACCCACCAAGTTTCTTATGAACTATGACTCTAGGGAAATTCCTTAAATTTGGTCAAGTGGATGGGGATGTCTTCCACTCGAGGAGGATAGTTACTCGAATGTGTAAAAAGGATGCAAACTCAGTTATAAAACTAATTGTTGATACATTGTTGCTCTGAACTCTCGTTTTGGCTTTGAGACAAGCAGAAAGACCTTTAAGAAATTGCAAGATAGGATAAGAGGTACCATAATTATCCTGAGAAGAAGTTTCTTGCCTAATTTCCGTGTAATATGAAAAAGCTTCACTTATTTTTCATGCTATTTATAGCTTCGATTATTGTATCACTAATTCAATATGATGTCTGACCTCTTTTTTGTTGAAAGTTTGCAGGTACTTCAGTGGTTCAACCTCTATCCCTTATTGTCTGAGAGAGCTACCAAGACATGCACTGGAAGAACTTCAAGCAATGAGAACAAAGAGCTCAACCTGGAAGCCCTACTAACAGTAGATAATGGGACCACACGCTATTGTTTGAACGAGGATACAGTAATTAGTTGTTTTATTCATTGAAAGGGTAAATTAGTTGTGGAGGAAGAAGTTCGTAATTCCATGAGTTGTCAGGGGAACTTTGCATCAGCAGAAAAAGGAAGAAGGCCAATGACCTTGCACAAGCAATCAAGGGTTCACACATTGACTAGCATTGTTGATGAAGCTTTAAGTTCAAAACACAGCATAACCAGTGATTACATCAGGGATGCATGATTTTGTTTATTCGTGCTCAACACCATGGTTATGAATTTATGATATTCACTAATAAGGGACTGGGGAGAAAGTGAGTAAGATACTTAACGCTTTATCGGAATAGAGAAGAAGCTTGGACTGCAGTCCTCATTCTATTTTGTTTCCGTCATCTTATCTTAGCCACAACAACAATTGGTGATGAATAGAAAATTGACTGGGTCAATTGACTACATTAAAGCTAGCCTCAACATAATATGCAAGATATCAGCATAAATAATCTCATTCTGATTTATCACTGCATTTGGATTGAAGGAGAAGATCAATCAAAGAGAAAAAGAAAAATGTCGAACAGTGCACAAATGGTTGAAAACGTGAAAACTGAAGAGCAGAAGGCAGGTATAGACAAGGAAAACTTGGAAGGATTGCCTTTGCAAAGCAGCCCTTATGTGAAGTACACAGATTTGGAGGACTACAAGATGAATGGATATGGCACGCAAGGCCACACTAGCCCCAAGCCTGGCCAGGGCGGAGGTGCAACCGATGCCCCAACCATATCAGGAAGTAGCCATTTGGCTGGGCAGACTAAATCTAATTCCAACAGCATCTCAAAATGAAACTTACAAACTAGCTAAACTTGTGTTATAGAGTTAGTTTATCCTTTCTGTAGGTGACCTGGCCACCTTTCGAATTTGTGTACATTTTGATGATAATCCCAGTGTATGTTGATGGTAGTCCCAGTCAAGAAGTTGCATTTGTCATTCCCTTATATATTTTTTGGTAAATAAGCAACTTATATTTCCCAGTAAACTAAATTTGATTCCTAATGCACAACAGAAAGACAGAGCTAACATCAAAACTAGTAGAACAAGACATAAACATCTGCATGTCTTTGAATCAAACAATTGTATATTGTATTGACACCACTTACAATCATCTAGTAATAACAAGTCCATCAATGATATTATTTACTACACAATCATATTAATGATCCCGTTAGGCCTTTCAATCATTTGAAGTTCTGAAATGCAGGTGAAAAAAACAAGAAATGGAGCACAACTAATGAGCATGATTTTAAGTTGGTATCGTACCCAAGACACTATCAATTGTTTTTTATGCCTTAATCATACAAACATGCACATATCCCCCAAGTATAATATAGTTAGTCAGAAAACACAACCAAAATAATAATCCCAGTAAGTAATATCCCACATGCTGGGATGCCCTGAACCAGAAGATACACTTGGAACACTTGAAAACAAGGTCAAGGCGTCAAGCAGACTGCAGACATACATTCGATACTCATAGTATGCTTGATCGAATACTATAAACCGAATACTATATTTGGCAAAAGAAATTTAAAAACGTAAAAATAAAATAGAAGACCTACTATATGGTGGTGCCCTACTATTTTTCCCAGCAAACCCAGAACGGGATTCACTTCCTCCTGATCTGTGCTTAATGCTATGCGCACCATGAATAATACAAATTCAATACACTAATTTCAAAATCAACATTTCAAATTTGAGAATCAGTTCAGCAAAACAAAACAGTGTAGTCAAAACCATACATTCACAACTTAGCAAACATATAATCAACAAAAATAAAGAAACATCACTTAGTTGGATCTTGTGAGGGTCTGTACGTTCTAAGGGCAATTGTGTTCAATTGATACCTTAGGGAAGTCATCAGAAACTCAAACATAGGTATCAATCAATGATTTCCTCATTTCATCAACAATCTCACTGGACTGAGCTTCTCTCAACTTGAAGACACTTTCAATAACTGAGAGTTCCGTAGCGGTGGTGTCTGACCCACAGAAAGCGGTCCAGTCATTGACAATCATACCAGCAGCAATAACTTCACTACCTCGATTAACAGTCCCGGCAACAAGAGGAACTTGAAGAAGTGTTGAAAGTTCATCCAGATCTTCAATGGATGTATGAGGATGCACCTGTTCAGACATTTTAAAAAGGTAGAAATCAATTGAATGTGAGGTTCATTTCAACCATTTTACACAAAGGAGGGAACAACAGCTTCATACCAGCCCGCCTCGGTTGGAAAAGGCACAATAACTGCCTACAAGAATGTTCCCTGCAATTGTCTGTCTAAACACTTCAACTCCAAGAACATCTGCAATCAGCTCTTCAGTTTCCTGATAACAAAATATGCATTAATATACATGTATAAGCACAATTTTAGACAACTTGAGATTAGTGAAACTAAAAAAATAAACAATTCACATCATTAACATAACGATGTCGACATTGATAGATTTACTGGAGCTAAAGCCGCTGACCTTAAACGTTTACAGAATAAAAGGTTCATAACTTACTACTTTTAATAAAGGTTCATAACTTACAACTTGATATACATGTATAAGTGAAAGTCCATGTTCAATACAATCATTAGGAGGAGAATCAATTAACTTACTACTTTTAATAAAGGTTCCTTGCAAGATATGAAAACATTTACAGAAATAAAAACAATTAAAAACACAAACAAAAAGAGAGAAAGTTTAAAGCAAGGAAATAATTTCTCAAAATTAGTAAATCTTTTACCCTGTCAAGATCAGTATGTGTAAGAGCAACGTGATCATTGCAAGCAATACAGTTCCCCAAAGCAGAGAGTCTTTCTTCAATGCGTTGGACAACTATTTCATCTGGTAAACTGTTTCTCAAATGCTGAAGCTCTGTAATACACACAAAATTACAAATCAATAAATTAAGATGCAAAAAGAAGATACATATATTAAAAACATAAAAAATTAATGGAGTCTGTCTAACAGAAGCAATTTCAATAAGACCCTTTCAAAGTTTATAATATTATGCTATGACATCCTGCATTCTTACACGAGACGGTCTAAAACCTTGAAGATATATTCTCTTGTATTTGAAATATAGCTGCACTGTATGCATTTTACAAAAGGTAATATAAATTACAATTACTTGTAACAAAGAAGATTAAACTCAAAGAAACGATCTTGAAAATTATCAGACCACACAATAAAAATTTGGTAATATTAGAACGATGAGATGAAAACATTAACAGTGGATCTACTGCACTGCATTAAACTCGCAAACTGTTCAAGCAAAACAAAAT
>JABWDY010040037.1:5789-17056 GCA_013358455.1 Thalictrum thalictroides | reverse complement strand
TTTTTTTTTTTTTTTACACATTACCAAATGTGTTAATCTTTTGTTTATATTGCTGTCAGGTACCTATGACCTAAGCAAGTCAACTTTAAAAATGTTTGATGACGCACCAGAGTAGTGTATACATATCTTGTAAACATAGAGTTGTAGACATATAGGTACACTAAGCATGAAACCAAGTGCCATGGGACAATTTATGTGGGGGTCATCTAGCCATCATGTAACAATCATACTGTCTTAGGTAAGACATTAAAATGTAGTAGATCTAAAAAAATCTCTTCAATGATTCAGCTAAAGGAGTATTGCGTCTACTGTATCAGTTTGGAGCCTATGTTATCTCGATATAACAAATATACAACCTCAACAAGACATGTATGTCTACTCTACACAAAAAACTTTAGAATTCAGCACGACTAGACATTGTATTGAAGTGTCTTGGTGTTTATTTTAGATTGTATGCCCAATTTCACTGCTCCACTTTAAGGGGCATGACTAGTAAGAGCTTGCTTCCTTAGATGTTTCTTTGTCTTTTCATATGATCTCCTCGGTTTCTGCAACTTCTTAAGATTGTTGAGTTTTGTCAAAAGAGGCTATGCACCTTTTCCCCCCTTGAACTGTTCTTTGTTGCATATGGCTGAGCCATCTTTTGATTATGAGAATAGGATATCTGCCAATAGCAAGTATTAAATATCAGTATGGAAAGGCCTCCGTTAAGTTTCACATGTTCTAGTTTGTTGACATTTAAACCTTTGCGTTCCTTGACAGGTGTCATTCAAAAATCTTTTTCATATGATTATGAAATATGGAAAAGCTGCAGATAATATTTTTATATGCCATCAATTTTTCAAAATTGTCTTTATATATATAAGTTTTTTTCCTATTTAAGCTATCATGTCGCAGTAATGCTTGACACTCTAATAAATCCTTTTAATTTATCTGAATTAGTATCGGTAATCTGAAGAAAAAAAGTTATTACCTGCTACAGGGAAAACACTTCACATAACTTTGCATGGTCCTTTTGCATAATTTTTGTGTTTTGTAAAATCTATTCTTGGAAGAGCAAAAGTAAGAGCACGACGGTTTTACTTGTATTTTAGTGTCTTTGTGCCAGATTGAGTTATTGTATATTCATTAGTTAAATCAGATGTCTAGTTTGTAGTGAAAACAGGCTAATCAGGACTCTAGTTGGAACTGGGAATCTGGGTTTGGCATACACATCATATTTGTTATTACCTATTAGTGGTTTTATAGTAATTATTATAAATTAAAAGCCCAGTAGATTAGGCAAAATTTCAAGTTGGGTTTTATCTTATGTGTTGGACTCTATTATTGTAACATTGAGTCTTACTCTAACTAATTAATATAATTTGTTACAACATAGATCGATTTTACATGTTCCAATCTATTACGGAGTAGTCACCATAGAAATGTTTAGAATTCTGCAAACTATGACATAGTTGATATAGTTTTCATTATACAGTAACAGAATATAATTGGTCTGATCTTAACCAATCTTCGAATTCCAAGTATATAGCTTATATAATGCTTCGTTTACCTTTTAACAGGTTGTGTCTCCATTTCCCCCTTCTGATAAAATTGGTATCAATTCAGTTCAAAGGGAGGCTGAGGAAATAATTCCCATGAAGCAAATGAAAATGGATTGGATTCCATACATTCCTCTAGCCTTTAGGTAAACTCTATCCATATCTTCAGTTGGTATTTAAGGTTTTGATACCAATTAATGCTTCTATGATATTTTTATCCCTCTAAGACATGTTCTCATATATTGTTTCTATCTATTGTGTACTTATAGGGATAACCAAGTGGAAAGACTGAAGTCTTCTCAAATTTTTATCTTGAGCTGCACTCAAAGAAGGTACTTGTCTCTTCTTTTAAATTAGCTGTTTTACTTTCTGCTCAACCAGTCACTTCAGTTTGGTAAATACAATGATATGAAGTGGCCAAGTCACTATAAACAGGAACAATTGAGTCGAATGTTTACAGTCAAATACGTCATAGTTATGTTTTAAATCCATTTTTTTCCTAATCAGTTGAGAATGTTTTGTTTGTGAGTTGCTTATCTATTATTTAGTCGGACTGTAGAAATGTTACACTAATTTCTATTTGTCTTATATGACTTATGATGTGAATGCATATGAGATACTGCATCATAGATTCACATATTCATAATCGATTTACTTAGCACTATTTGACTCGTCCACTATAGTCTTCTTGAACTATTTTTGAAAATTCTCCAATTTTCTGTATGACTCTTTGATTCTTCAATTTTCCCAAACTAGCCCAAAACTTTTTGATATGACCTCTACTTGATCAAAATGCCAACTTATCAGATGTTTTTTTTATCCTCACTGATGAAGTTTTGTTGATAACAAGAACATTGTATTTATTTGCTCTATTTTATAGTTTTCTTTTTTTAATTTGAATATTCATCACAATTATATTTATTGTTATCAGTCGCAGCTTGCCCCTGCTCCTTCCTCTATGATTATGTTGTCATAGAGTTCAGTAGTTCGCATAAGTAGGAATGATGGAATCCTCTCAAGGTTGATAGATTCTTACTCATAACCATCGTGCGAAAACATATAGCTTGTGGCACTTTTTGGTATTGACCAATAGCTCTCCAGTTGTTTGCTACTAGATTCAAACGTTCACTGGTCTTACATCAAGGTGATTACATATATGCTGACATACTAGAGGAGTTATCATTGAGCAAAGGTACTAAATCTGGGACATGCGAGACTTCTTAAACCTGATAAAAATCGTGGCCCCATGTGTTTAATGCATAGGGATAAAGGGTGGACACAATGACTGAAATGACGAATTCCTAGATAAACCGAATATAAGTGTTACTCAGATTAACACCAACCTATTTTTATAAGTGTCGAGTGTCTGAGTTTTAATTTATTGAGTGGTGGTCAATCTTACAAAGTTAAGGGGATCATATTTTTATGCTCTTCATTTGTAGATGATCGTATTAAACGGAGGAAATGTCTTTGCTCATCAACTTACTAGATATTAGTTCCCACTGTCTATTTCTAGTTGGGTTGTCTTTTGTCGTTATTGTGTTAACTGCAGTTAATATCAACTTGGTACCACTCGAGGAAAGGTTTGTATTCTGCAGTTAATCATAAGATAGATACACCAGCATGATTTATAAGTTCAATAAAGTTAGCCACTCTAGTTGTTTCCCTGTAGGCTGTTGATGTGTTTCAAACAAGATGCTAACTCTTAACATTTTCTTACAATGTCTTATTCTTACGGTCATACGGGTTGCACCTTCTTTGTAACCATTTATGTCCAACCAGAAGCTTTAATTTAGTAGAGGATTTGATTTACCTTGAAGTATGTCTTTTGCATTTTCTAGAGCTGCCAATGATGCTTTTAAATCATTAACAGTGTGGATTTACTTGCTGATCCTCTTATACAACCTTTGGTGTTTCAGAGAATAAAATTTATAACATCTACGTTACTGAGAAACCGGTTTTAGGATAAAGTAACTGTAATATATATACTTTAAAACAGATTTCTGATTATTGTAAGTTCATAAATTATTCATTCTTCTGGAGGTTTCTCTGTTGTCAGCTCTATCAGTGGTCTTGGAGCCATCACCATTTGGTGTTATAAGACCTGTGGTTTGTTATCTAATGTACTTCGAATTTTATTGTTTGAGGATCTACCATCCCATCCCTTTTTTTTAAAAGATTTGCTAGTACAACTGTCAATTTGAAATCTTATGATTCATGAACCTGATTCATGCAGGGCTGCTCTAAGGCATCTGAAGATAGATCGTCTCAAGAAATATGAATATTGTCTTCCTTGTAAGTGATGGTTTTTGTCTTTTTGATGTTTACTTGAGTGATATTTTCTTATATTTGCTGATTACATGTAATTGATCTTCATTATCAATTGTTTTTGAATAACACATAGCTGGATCAAGTTCTTTTCATCTAATTTTGTACGATTGCCAGAAACTTGATTAGTTTTTCCTTTTGTGGAGCCTCCCGAAGTTTGGACATCTCCCTGGTTGTGACCGTGTCAATGGGGAAGGAATTTTCCATGTGCAGAAGTCAGCAAAACTTGTGTATAATTTTAGCTTGTCTGAGTATTCACATCTGTCTTCATGTTTTTGTTACTCATTTTATAAACAGTGCAAACTTTAGTTCTGATAAAGAAGATTAACCCTTTAATGTTTTATGCTGATGCTACCTCAAAGAAGTTCTATGTGTAGAAGCCAATAAGACTTGTGTATCAGATTTTAACTATCTGAATATTTGCAGCTGTGTTCTTGATTTAGTTACTGATTGTTTGAAAATTCAAAACTTTAAGTTTCTTACATTGAAGATTTTGCCTTTAAAGTTGTCTTTATGCTACCTCAAAGATCAAGTTACTTTGATTTTCTTTTGATACATTACCCATTCCCTCACCAATGGCAACAAAAGAAAATGTCTCTTTATAATGTTTGACAGTCTCACAAAAAGTGTTGGGGTTGGGGGTTTTGCATGGTGTGAATTGCAGAAGTATCAAAGCGGATGACTGATTATTTTTTAGAATCCAACTCTATTTACTCCATTATTCTTTACATTGATATCTTCCAGCTACTTTATTCTAACTCTGTTTGACAATTTATATGGTTCTTTTGGTAGATTTTTACCAGCCTCTGAAGGAAGATGAGTTTGAAAGCAGTACTGTTGTCGACATCCTTTTTCCTGCAGAACCAACACCAGTAAGTTTCTAGACAATCTGAAACAAAGAACCAATTTAATCTTTGATATGAATTTCAAAGTTTCTTCTCTCTCACATTGTTTGTACATATTGACTCAAAGTAAATCTTCTTGTCATTGATTTGATATTTATTCATGTTTCATTGTACCTGTAGGTTCTCTGTGAATTTGATTGGGAGTTGGATACACTTGAGGTAAGGCTTTATGTTCTTTTGCCGAGCTCCGATGAAATTCTCGCTTTTGTGTGTGGTCCATGCATATACTAAACAATTAGGATTATCCCTTGGTCATATTTTCCTGAATGAACATAGATGAAATTTCACATTGTCTGCATGCATTAGAAGACGCAATTCGAAGAAATGTCCAATGAAAGTTTTAAACCTATTAAGGCTGTGACCAGGACTTCTGTGTATATACTATATGCAATGCATGATGTATTTTAGATGGATACTAAAGTCCAAACAGCTTACAATTAGTACTTTGTGTAGTAGAATAGCCTTTTTTAATGTTTTGTTACAAGGCTGGCCCAATCTTAAGGCAGCTTAAGCAGCTGTTTGAGGCCTCACAACCGTTAGGGTCTAATCCTAATTTTGTGTTAATATCATGGGTCCATAACCTACCCAATATGACCATAATTGTATTCAACTATTCAAATGTCCCCAAATTACGAAATGGTACTATCAGCAATGCATTTTGAATAATTTTCTTGGACTCACTCAGGTTTTAAAACTGCTTTGAGTCTTCATGAAATGACACATACATTTTTCTTTCCTGTTTTGAATAATAAATGCTATTTATATGATCTCCAGGAATTTGTTGATGAAAAAGTAACTGATGAAGAGATATCGGAAAGTCAGAAAGAGGACTTCAAGGTAATTCGTTCTGGATTTTAACATTGCTTCCATATACGCTTATGACATGGCCCAAATCAATGTTTAACTTCCTGATTTTTCCTCAGAATTTCATCAAAGAGAAGGTCAGGGAAGCGAAAAAAGCTAATCGGGAGGTATTGTTGCTAGAAACATATCGTGTTTTGTAATCGTATAGGCTAGAGGCATCTTATAACATGAAGCCATTGAAATTTTCTGTAATGTAGGCAAAGGAAGCCCGCAAGAAAGCCATTGAAGAAATGAGCGAGGAGACCAGAGCAGCATATGATAAAATGCAGTTCTACAAGTTTTACCCAGTGCATACAGAAGATACACCTGATGTAACCCAAGTGAAGGTAATATTTTGTATATTTTACTCTTGATGTATCTCCAGTCTTTACTTATTTAGCTATACTTGCCAGTTTGATGGATTAAATTTTGTTTTTCCTTCTCTACTAAGAACTTATGAAATATACAAAAAATAAAAATTAATGTAGAGAACTTTAGGATATTAATAAAAAGGTTAGCTAGGTTCCATTTACACGGTCAGGTTGAGTTGCAGATATTCAAGCTATATGGATGGCTCTTTGGGGTAGCTTACTGGCACCTTAACCCTATAACAGTCAGGGGATCAAACTGTTGGCATATTTGAAGACAAGTCCCATCATTTATAGTTTTGTGATATACTCCTAGGAATAGATTTGGTTCTTTTTCTTTCATTTTTTCTTTGTGTAACTATTAGATGCCAGTAAGTGTATCAGGCCCATATCCATATCCATATCGATAAAAAGGAAGAATGATATTTTGTACAAATTGAAAGGATCAGAACCTGGCAAAATTGGTGAGAAAAATTTATGTACTTAAGTTATTGAACAGGCCCGTGGTACCATTTGGTCTGACTTCTTGATGATTTGGTGTTGACATCGTTGTGTGCATACACTTGTACACCTCAAATTTCCTGGCTACAAATTCCACCTACAGAATCCTGTCCTTTTGCCTTGGCTCCTTAATTGAACTGTAGTGTTGCTCCTAAACTGTAGATTTCCATGAATTTCACCCTTAAGATTGTTTAATGTCTCATGATGCATGGGAGTGAGTGCCTAATTTTATTTTATTCTATTTGTAATACTTTCTTCTATTACACGTGGCCATATTTTCATTTCCTTGTACACTGCTTCATGCTTTACAGGCTTAACATTTTAAACTAATATGACCATTCATGCTCCTTGCTGAGTTGCTGAGCTGCTGAGCAAACATGTCCCAAAAACACTTCTATGACTTCTACAATCATGGATTTGTTTTTTCAATTTCCAAGCATCAGAAATAAAGGGGACCTCTGGAAATAGATTTCTCCAGAAGCTGTTGAGATTAAGTTCACATAACATTGTGTGAATAGAAATTCAAGGCCCATTTGGCAAACAGCGGAGAATGACTCCCATAAATAATAAATTCATTTTTTAAACACTTACAAAGGAGCTTTTGCGCCTTTTCACCTTCCTGGCAAAATAAACAAGTAAAATCTTCTGGTTTTGTAGTTGGCGCAGTTTGATGGTTCAAAGAATTTCCATGCGCAATCTTTTAAATTTTATGTTTTTTAAATCGGTTGAACAGTTTTAAATTTGTTGTGCTAATGTATTGTTTGGTTGGTTGTTTTATCATGCAGTCTCCCTTCATAAATAGGTATTATGGGAAGGCGAGTATGGTCCTATAAAGGTTACATGAAGACAGCGAAGTAGTCTGTGCCTTGGAGATCTTGCTGTAAAACCGCTTGATGGCTTGGTGTGCTTGTTGCTTTCAGAAATTCTCTGAGGCTGAACAATTTTGATATTTGAGAGATGCAAAAAGAGTAACTTCTCCACCCCCAGCCCCCACCAAAAGAAAGTGCCAGAAATAGGTTGAAAACCTGTCAGATAAATTGGTATATACATTAAAGTTACATAGGTTTTACTATCTTTTGTCTCTTTTTGGTATTTTATTCTCCTCACTCTTCAGCTACATCTATTCTGTGTTAGAAAAAATGGGGGTAGTCTCTCATTTTCCATTAATATTTTCTATTTTGGTTGTTTGTGGATGCGAAGCTAATCTATCAAGTGTATTTTCACATCTGATAGAACAACCCTTAGCTCTAATAAGGCCACAGGATGGGTCCCATTTTATCCTACTTGGTAACCAAGTCTTGTTCAGTGGTCATGAATCTGGGATTACAGATAACTTTTGAAGGGCTGCATGCACCGACTGATTGGTAGTGGGACGATTATGTGCATTGCTTGAGTAATATGTTAGGAGTGTGTTGATTAGCTAACTATGTTGGTGGAGAAATATTGTGGATACTGGAAGTCTGAAAGCAAACATTTCCACCATTCTTTGAATTGTGAAAGTATGAAAGCAAACACATCATGTATTGTCCAAGATGTGTTAATTGGTCATACTGTGTGCGGGCATTCTTTGAATTGGCCAATTGGGCTTAGTAACCATCGTAAGGGAATTCAGATGACAATGATGATCATATTTGGAAAACATGGCCTTGAGGGTTGTTTATGTGTGCTTAAGGTCTTGGACAGAATCAGTTATGCTTGCTGAAATTTGATGGCCCTAGACAAAATTTTTGGGAAACCGGGCAGTCATGGCCTTTACAAGGGTCAATTTTCAGCTCATGTATACAATTACAAAAAGTCTGAATCAGATGATCTTTGAGTTTTAACCACCCGATATTCTCAAAAGTTCATCATGGCCTTTATGGTGCTGTATGTGAGTTATTATGCTCTTTTCTTCCTGTTGAATTCTACACGCCAGAATGTACAAACTCTGTTTTAGGCATATTGGTAATGGAAATCCTACTAGTATTCTGTACGGTTTTGAATTTTTGGGGTTGGCTCGAACTTGTAGGGGGATGGAGCTATCTCGACACATAATGCAAGACAGTTTGAGATGGCACATCACCATTTTGAAAGTGAAAGTGAGAGAGACTAGGCATCATTACTCAGGAGCATATTATTTGGTGGCATGGGCCACCATGATTCCAAAAGCTAGAGTGTCACATGTCACTAAAACCCTCAAAAAGTCCTTCAATCTTTAAAATCTCATGGTTAATCATTTAGCTTTTTGCAATATCATTCGAAATATTTTGAAATAGAAAGGATAGACACAAGACAAATGAAGAGACAATGAATGTATAAAGGAGTTGTGGTTCAGTAAGAGTGAAGGATTACGAAATGTTTCTAATTTCCCAAAGAGCTATTTCATACTCAAATCCGAGTCCTCCCTCTCTCTTGAAAGCTATCCTAGTAGCACTTTTAGAATTCATGAACCCTTTTGAGTATGTATCTATCACAGCAAATGAGTATTAAGTTAACCCATTCTGTAAAATGTCTGTGCACCACAACATTTTGCTTGGTATAATATTAAAAGCCTACTTCAAAACTGGAACAATGGACATGTCTTTCATTAACCTATTCAATGGGTTTACATAGGGATGATCAGAATAAACACACTTCCTGACCACCATCTAGGTATACCATGAATATAATTCCAGGGTAGCAGCAAAAAAGTGCACTCTTACAGTGGAAGGATATGATGTTACTTTAACTGTTTAAGTTGGCGTCTTCTCCGCTAACTCTGAATATGCCTTCTAAGATTTTCTTTCTTCAGAACTTTTTCTCACAATACATCTTGAAATCTTGATATAAAACACAATTGTGAAGAACAAGAGTTTTGGTAGAAATTAAAATTGTTGATATAAATCCAAAATTTACTTCACATATATATATAGGAATACCACAGGGAGTATACTTACAAATAACTACTCTAAAAAGGTATAATTCTCACGTTGGCGACTGATCAAGACAATGTTTTACATTCCTAATCTCAAAATTAGACAACTTCACCTCCAAAGCAACATCCTCCAATCCCTGTGGCATGGAAACCCCTTGCTGGAGGGAATGCAGAGTTCTTCATCTTCCAGTTACTACACAATCAACACAACATTACCATACATGTTCTTCATTGGCAGACCTCACATGATTAAGATCCTCATCATTGGATCCCACTCCTTCAGTATTGAGTTGCCCATGATTCATATTGAATTCCTCCAACACTCCTAAATTTAGGTTTTGTGAATCTGTCCTCGAAGAAGTTGGTAGGTGAGATTGAAATGCAAGCATTGGATTCTGCATGTTTAGCGAGTTTTGTGACTGTCTAGAGAGGTCCAGTTCAGAAGGTACTTGGTAGTTATTAGTAAAAGTTGGGTAAGTATTAATACTAGTAGTAGTAGGCATGATGGTGGTGGAGGTGTTGCTACTAGTTGTTTTAGAAGTTGTGTTAGCAATATTGGTTGTGCTAGAAGCAATAGGAGCAACCCTAGAAGAAGATAGAAATGATGGTGGCAGAACCTTGTGTGCAAAAGGCCTTAAAGGATATGATAGTGGTGCTTCTAAACCAAACCTAGTTGAAGAAGTGTTAAAAAGATTTAATCCTCTTCCAGGAAAGGGCGAGGCCGAAAAGGGAGGTGGAGGTATCCCAGTGAATTCTTGCACCATGGCTCTGAAATTTGATGTGTCTGTTGTGAGAACAGTAGTGGGTGCTCGACGAGAAGCTCTAGTTCGCTTTTTTGGGTTACGAGCTACAACATTGCTAGGATCCGACGGAGTTGGAGCTATAGGACTACTTTCATTGCCTGAAGATGATGGTATGGAAGATGGCTTAGGAAAAGGTGTTGGATATGGTTGTACTTGTTGAGCTCTAGAAGACGATGGACCCGTTAAACCATTTGTCTGGGAGCAACTAGGTGCAGATGTAAAACCTCTAGACAACATCATGTCAAAATTTGCAGATGGGGGTGCAGTTGATTGGGTGAAGATGCCAAGAGAAGTTGATTGTTGAGGATCAAATAAGGATGATGGATGGTTTTGGTAGTGAGAAGGAAGTACTCTAGGTGGAGGTAATTGTTCTGCCCAAGAATGGTTAGAAGTCCTTGAAGAATTTAAAAAAGCTAAGAAAGAGTCACCCCTTGAATCAAACTCTTCATCTCCACCACCAGAAGAATGCATACTACCACTACTACTTGAGTCCATGACTAATAAGAGAAACAAATAATGATGAAGAAAAAGTTGAAAAAACACACAAGAGTTTTCTTGTAGGTAGAGTGATCAGTGATGTATATAACCACAGATGCAAGGAAGATTGTGTTGGAAGTAACAAAATTACATCATCATCAATTGAGTAGAAGAAGTACTAACTAGCTAGTATAGAAGAATCTATAATGAAGTAAATAAAAAGAAAACTTTAAGAAAGAATCTCAAAAGTATCGCCTTGCCTTTATACCTCTATGATCTCTGCAATAAACACAATCTTTTTGCACCAGCTTGTCTAGCTTTCAATTTGCAAAAGGGTATGTGAAAGCAAAGGTAAAAGAAAAGAACAACAACTCAATCACAAAGATCTTGATCTTAGATTATTAGTGGTAAGGAAGAAGAAGAAGAGAAGAAGGTTCTGCTTGTTTTGTCTGGAAAGGTTTTATTGTTCTTTTATGTTTTGAACTGAGTTTTGTGAAGAAGAACTAGCTAGAAAGGGAAAGATGAAAGTAGAGGAGTGGTTCCTTTTTACCCTTATTCTCTAAAAGAGAGGCGGCTTTTTGGTAAGACTTCCACTCAAAAAAAAAAAA
>JABWDY010040026.1:33175-43939 GCA_013358455.1 Thalictrum thalictroides | reverse complement strand
AAATAATAAATAAATCAAATAAAAATTAAAACGAAAAGATGAATGAAAAAAACTGTTTAAACTTACTTCAAGCAAATTCATCGTTGATGCCAACATTTTATTTATGGTAATAGGATTTCTGGTATTATAATAGTTTATAACTTGGGTAATTTCTTGTATGGGTTTTACAGAGGTATCTGACTCCATGTGTATATATATTCCTGTAAGCATAGATATTTTTTAACTTAATGTTCCCCTACATATTTATGACAGGTTGAGTCGACACAGAGCATGATACGCATTGTTGGTCTGTCAGCCACTTTACCTAATTATAAAGAGGTTTGTTTATTTGTTAATTGTATTTTGTACTTATTTTCTAAATACCACCCTTTCATGTTTCTATATCCATTGTAAACATCATGAAATTGTATTGAACCATCTGTGTTAACGTGTATAGGTTGCACACTTTCTGAGAGTGAATCCTGAAACAGGACTATTCTTCTTTGATTCTAGCTATCGTCCAGTGCCTCTGGCACAGCAATATATCGGAATCAGTGAACCAAATTTTGTTGCTCGCAACCTCCTGTTGAATGAAATATGCTATAACAAGGTCTCTGTTTAAACATATTGATATCTATTTTATCTTTCTAATCCTTCTTGCTAGTGTTGGTTTTTCTTGGGATGACAGATTGTCAATACTTATATCAGGTTGTAGAGTCATTAAAGCAGGGATATCAGGCAATGGTTTTTGTTCATTCGCGCAAGGATACTGGGAAAACTGCAAAGACACTGGTAAAGTTTTGTTTTTCAAACAATCACACAATTTTTATACTTGTATCGTTAGTTATATTTTCACTGAACTTGGGCTTACATGAATTCAGACCGCATCGTTGTGTACTCATCATAGTCGTCATTGCCATCTCCATAGTTTCTTTATGTAAGTTAGTTGATGTGAGACCAGAGTTGATGATGCAGTTCCACATAGTTAATAAGATTTGATTGAATGTTTTTGAAACATGTACAAAGTTTTGTACAGATTTCATCATCTGATTAAATTTTGTGTTTTTAGTTAGTGAGAATGGTCTTACGATATTCGCTTATGATTTGTATACATTAATAGTTTATGGAAGGAGTTTGAATTAAGTAGTCTATCATTTCACAATTGAATTCTATTTGATTCCTATTTCAAATTAAAGGGTGGTTGAATTCGGTAGAGCTAAGTAGAGCTAAGGGACAGCTGAATTTCCATGGAAGAGTAAAGCAAGAAATGCAATCTAGAAGGGGAAAAGCTGGCAAGTGGTGAAAAATGAAGAAGATGGCCCTGATCAAAGTTCTAGCAACTGAGCTATACCCTCGAGTCCTGAGCCAAGTGGAAGGGATCATGGTTTGTTAGTTGGGGTATCTACTCTGTGTTGGTGGCCCCCAATGAAATAAAACTAAACAATGTGATCTCCAGATCTTTGTTTATTGAGAATATTGTTGAAAAGCCATAGAATTGTGAATACGGAGTATTGGATTTTGTGTTTCAGAATCGAGATGGTTGAACTGGGTCATATTCTTCAGGCCTTAGGTTAGGTCATAGCGTTCTTGTGGAAGTATTCTCATCTTCAGTGGAATTTATATCTCCTGACTGATGATGAACTAGTGATGATAAGGGAGGGGAAAAAATCACACAAAAGCTCAATGCCTTTTGATATCCCTAGAGAGCTTAGACAGGTAGGTCACTGTTTAACTAGGACACTCCTATCATTAGGAAGTTGTTCTGTCAGGGATTTTATCTCCCTCAGGTGCTAGGTAATCTCAACACAGTACATGGGAATTATGTATACAAATTTCAGTGTCAGCTTTCCCTTGATGTTTCATTCCTAATTGAAAACATCGATTTTGTCTATGTATTTATTGCATATGTCATGGGAAGATAGAGCTGTGATGTTAAGCTTACAAAAACTGAGACTTTTTTTTTCTTGTATAGTTCATACTCATCCCAAATACCTCGCCGCATGTTCTCATCATGTTGTATTCCAAACACTATAGAAAATAGAATTTTAACTAATCTGTCAATCCTGTAATGAAACTGCTGCATATATTGTGAAAACATGAAAAATTTCTAATTATAGCTGCAGGTGGAGTAGTTAAAATAGATATTGATTTTTTGAGATGATACCATGTACTTGGTGCTCTGTATCACAACAAAATGAGATTTTATACGACACTACCCATAATGGCTCATTCCATATAGTAACTATGATGGTGTACTTTAATGCAGATTGAACATGCTCAAAGGATGGATGAGCTGAATCTATTTGAAAATGATACACATCCCCAGTTTGAACTGATAAAGGTAGGGCACTCTATGTCTTCATTTTTATTTCACTCATGAACAAGTCCTCACTCATGGTTTACATCCTGGACATCTCAGAGGGATGTGCGCAAATCTAGGAACAGGGAAGTTGTTGAGTATTTTGAATCTGGGATTGGTATTCATCATGCTGGGATGCTACGTACTGATAGAAGTCTGACTGAACGCCTTTTTGCTGATGGCCTCTTGAAGGTACTTTCTTTCCAGTCAATCCATTTTGTTTACAGATTCTTTTGTGGAGTTTTTTACAATTCCTCTGTTACTTTGCTTCTTAAGGTCCTTATATGCACTGCAACTTTGGCATGGGGAGTAAATTTACCTGCTCACACGGTTGTCATAAAGGTTAGATTCTGGAACTTAGTGACTGCTCCAGCAAGTTATGTCTCCATCGTATTGCGTACTGGTCACATTACTTCACTATAATCTCATGAAATGATGGTACTATTATTTAGCGACTAATATTCACTGGCCTGCTTTATGAATTTGTAGTTTGCTCTGGTCGAAATAGTTGATCTGATAAGAAAACTGTATAAGGATAGTCCTTGCCGCATTCCAATAAGTCAATAACATATTTTTCTAAGAGGTAAAGGAGCATAATATTCCTATAATCATGGTTTAGTACAAGAGAGCCTAGGGATGAGATATGAGATATCCCTGGTTGAGAATACATGCAAGCTACCAAAAGGAAAACAACAACACAACTACAATCATGGTCTACTAAGTACTGACTCCCGAGAAAGCAGAGGAAACATAAGGGAAAAGGAACTCTTCATTGTTAGTCCAGGTTAGGGGTTCAAATACATACATTCGTTATAAACGTTTGTTGGAAGGCATGTAAAAAGTAAACCAACATGTTTTATAATATATCTGTACATATGATAAACTTCATCTGTAAATATGATATATAGGAGCTGGCAACAATGTAGAAGCTTGTTTATTGGGTTTTACGTACATACTTTGGTGGTTATTGAAGATCCAATATCTCATGCCAAGTTATTGCTTTTCTAGATTTTAAAATCTTGATGCTCTTGCTAAATTCGTTTGCAAGTCTAGAGTGTGTTTGATTGGATCAGTTTCCTGGAGAAAGCCAACAAGGTTAACTTGAATTTCGCATAAAAGTAAAATAAAATAAGGGCAACTAATGATCTCCCCTCTTCCTCCTTTCTCTTCTCCATTTTACTGACTTTCCCATATCTCTCCTTCTAATTTGGTGGAAAACTACCCAATCAAACAAACCTGACATTGGATCACCTGTGGGACCCATTTGTTACCTTAAATATTTATATGGTTCTGGTATCGTTGTAAATTGATCATCTGGCTTAAGATACGGGTTTACAATATTTTAATGTTATTAACATTGGACAGTGTGATTTGTTGGGAAAGACTTTTCTAAATACCAGGTTTAAAAAATTCATTATCCAGTTCTGGCTTTGATGATTTTCTAAATTGCTATTCATCCTATAGATTCTAGAACTAAAATCTGTCTTGCATTTAATCACTTTAGGGGACCCAATTGTATGATCCAAAAGCTGGAGGATGGAAAGATCTGGGAATGCTTGATGTCATGCAGGTAAGACAGCACACACTTGGAGGATAATTTTATTAGTGTGTTTCCTATTGGTTAGTATTTTTCTTTGCTTACCATGATAAATCTACTTTAGATATTTGGAAGAGCTGGAAGGCCACAGTTTGACAAAAGTGGTGAGGGTATTATCATAACAACTCATGACAAGTTGGCCTACTATCTGCGATTGCTGACAAGTCAGCTACCCATTGAAAGTCAGGTAGTACTAGTGAATTTAAGGAAGCTCAGATATGTCATACTAAGTTCTGTCTGATTGGATGACTAAGGCTTTAAGGTGCTATATTTTGCTAGTTTCTTTTTGATGAATTGTATCTCAAGGACCCTATCTGTGGATGGAATCTAGTATATACCTTTGATCTAGTTCTCTTATAATCTTTCTCATATGGTGATAAAGTTATTAAGATGATATTGCTTGCTTTATACTTTCTGACTGGTAGACTTATGGCCATGTCTATAGATGGAACCTGATTTAAATTGCTATGTGTTTATCCTGTGGTTTAAAAGTCAATTGTACGGATTCTTCTGAATTGTGAGTTCTGTGTCAAAGTGAATCATTCGACGTTTGGCACAATCAAACTGAGAAATTGTAAATTGTACGATTTTTACTAGGTTGAAAAATGTGTTTTCATTAAGCAAGCCAGTCTTTGGACTGTCTTTCATTATTCATATTTGCTGATCCTTCATAAAATTTGTTTGTCTCTATTTTTGTTTTCCAATTTTGTGACTACAGTATGTGTATTCATTTGTGTTAGCTTCAGTTGTTATACTTCTTGAGTTTTTTTAATCACAACATACATGCATGGTAGAGAGTTTAGAGGGTTGACCTTAAAGGAATCTTAAGTTATCATGAACATTATCTATTATATGAGGGAGGTTGACTAGCATATCCTCTGCCTACTTTCTAGTCGTAGATCGTATTTCTTCAGGTACGATTTAATTGATTTTTTAAGAGTTCCTATTTTCAAGGGGCTTCTCTTATTTGCAATCTTCCTTTTAAACGATAATGTATAAATTATATTCCTGAAAAAGTCTCTGAGTCTAAACTTTTTATCTCATGCTGATTTCCCTATTTGATCTTTCTTTCTGTTTTTGCAGTTCATTAGTTCCTTAAAAGACAATTTGAATGCGGAGGTGGCATTGGGTACTGTTACTAATGTCAAGGAAGCTTGTGCTTGGCTTGGATATACATATCTTTTTATTAGGATGAAATCGAACCCACTGGCTTATGGGATCGGATGGGATGAGGTATATCGTTAACAATACATTTATTTATGACAAGGAAAAGGTATTCATTGATATATAAAGCAAAGCTTAGTACAGCAAGAATTAGCTCTTCTTACTGCCCCCAGTCCACATACCCACCCACAGCCACTCTAACTTCTAGTACGCCATTGTTACAAAAAGTCCCTTACGAATCCTACTATCTATCCCCTTAATACCTAATTAGGCCAGTCTCCCATGAGCACCACTGCTTCGAGTTCATTGTTGTCAGTGTCATTCTCATCCGTAATCCAGTGGAACGTACCACTGAAATCTGAACTCGCCTCCATCTCCATCTCCCTGTCCTGCAGACGCTGGTCCAAAGATTCATTGCATTTATATACAAATGTTTTCATTACTACCTATCTTTTGTTGCATCCGACTATATATTAATGACGGGGATTTCCTTTTGTCATTGGGACAGGTCATTGCAGATCCATCGTTGATGTCAAAACAACGATCTCTAGTAACAGATGCTGCACGTTCCCTTGACAAAGCGAAAATGTTGCGCTTCGATGAAAAAAGTGGAAATTTTTATTGTACAGAGCTTGGTCGCATTTCTAGCCACTACTATATTCAATATTCCAGTGTTGAAACATACAATGAAATGCTTCATCGTCACATGAATGAGAGTGAGGTAGAATCTTACTTGTTTATATTTTCGGTTTATCTTTTTCATTAGATTTCAGTTTGGGAATCCTATATATTTTATATGCTGGTTGCTGTAATATTGTCAATTGAAGCCATGAAACTGAATAATCCATTAGCTATAGCCACTAAGACTTGAGCGTCTAGAATGCAACCTTACAGTTGCATCATCCCAAACTCAGAAAATCAAATAGAGGAGTGAACCATAGCCATAGATTCCTGCTTGCATGTATTTCTTTTTCACGCTTTCATCGCTGAAGCCAACCTAAGGGTGTTCAACCATTTTAAAATGATTACAAGAAGAGTATATAACATTATTTTTGTTATGCCTCTGAGGAATGCACGTACCACCATTTTGTCGATTGCTTGCTCTTGTACCCTATTTGGGTTACCTTGTCCAGTTAGTATCCATGGATTGTGTGTATCCTAGTTCAAAGGATGATCTCTTGCTGTTCTGATTAAACCTGAGGTTTCCCATCTGAACCAAGCGGAGGCTGTGGAGCAGCATACCTTTTGGGATACTTTGGACCAAGGGTCTGTTGTTTTGTAAGCGAGGGAGTATATAAATATTTAATATGGGTTTTTTTGTGGCTTGTTTGGAATTTGTTGTCTGTAAGGAATGACTAGTATAGGCCTCTTGTTATTTGATTTTGGTTCTTGCTTTGTAGTAGGAAATCACATTGTACATTGTGCCTTTTATCCTTATTTACATAATATTGATTGTTTGTAAAGAAAAAAAATGAAGAATAAGGAATTTGCAACATAAATTCAAGAAAATTGAATATATGAATGCATCTTTAGTGGTCTAATCTCTCAAACAAGTTACTGATGGAAGAACCAATCTAATCATAATGGAATGGTACTTCTTTAAGAATATAGATGAAATGTGTGGATATCCCAACATAGAGAGGAAAACAAAAATAATATTGTATTCTATATTGTGCGACTTTGTGTTTTATTAAGGAACCACATTGTAATTATGAGGACTATTTTGCATAGGCTAGATTCCATCACTATCTGGTCGAAACCCTGATAAAAAATCATGGTGAAAGGCACACCCATGTCTAAGACATAGGCTAGATTCCATTATTTCTTTCGTCATACATTAAATGTGTTTTGGTAACCCTTGTTCAAATTGTTCATGGTGTAAGACTGATGTTATTAGTTTTTAAACCATAAGTCTACGCTTTGGTTGTGGAGAATTTATGTTTTGAAGTTCACTTTTGGGAAGGGCACATTTCAACTTCTCCGTACCAGATTTACTAATAAAAACGTGCATTTTTTTTTATTTGGTTTCTTCTTTCTTTGGTTTTTCCTTTCCTGTAGCTTACGAATGATTTTATTTTATTTTTTTTTAAATTCTGATTCATAGATATGCTACAGGTTATTAACATGGTGGCCCATACTTCTGAATTTGAAAATATTATGGTTAGAGAAGAGGAGCAAGAAGAGTTAGAAACATTGGCTCGTACTTCATGTCCAATAGAAATTAAGGGTGGTCCTTCTAATAAACATGGAAAAATTTCAATCCTTATTCAGGTTCATAAACAGCCAATACTTGTGGGTTTTTCCTTTTGCAAATTTGTTTACAAGACTAACATTTAGAATTCATTTATTGATTGTTGTGATTTGCAGTTGTACATATCTCGGGGTTCAATCGATAGCTTTTCATTAATTTCTGATGCAGCATATATAAGTACAAGCTTGGCTCGCATAATGCGGGCTCTTTTTGAAATTTGTCTGGGTCGAGGGTGGTGTGAGATGACTTCTTTAATGTTAGAATATTGTAAAGCTGTGGAACACAAAATCTGGCCTCATCTGCATCATCCCTTTAGACAGTTTATGGATCTTTCACCTGAAGTTTGTCTTCCATCTTAACCCCTGTAGTTTTTTCATACGGATATTTTATGTTGTGAATCTGATTAAGGAATCGATTATTTGCAGGTTCTTAGAAAGCTAGAAGAACGAGGGGTTGATCTATACCGCCTCCACGAGATGGAAGATAAAGAAATTGGATTACTAATTCGTGATCCACAAAAAGGAAAGGTATCTTTTCCACTAGACTAGTATAGGGTGTCATTTTGTGATAAGGTCACTATGGTGTGATGTGATGTCTGACGAGTTCAATTTTTATAAATGAGTTTACTTTTCAGAAATTAGTACTTATTTAAATTTAGACGTGTAGAACTGACTAATTTTACTGATGTTTTGGAAGATGTTGAAGCAATACCTGGATTATTTTCCAGAGATCGAGTTGTCTGCTACTGTAAGTCCAATTACCAGGACTGTGTTGAAGGTAGGTCATGGCAATTATGCGCTAAACTTGGAGTTACCAACATATTTTTTAGGCATAGGCATGCCAATTTGTATGATACTTTACACTTTCTCAGGTTGATTTGCTGATAAGTCCGAATTTCACATGGAAGGAACGCTATCATGGTGCTTCTTTACGTTGGTGGATTCTTGTTGAGGTGCAAGTCCAATTTAATGCTTGTAATTTCTCCTATTTATTTAAATCTATTATACTCTTCAATTTCTAAATCAGTAAACCAACACAATGAGTGGATTAGTGATGTTTATCAAGCTTATGTCATGAACCTACTGTCTACTGAGTACTAACATAACTTTTTCCACATGAAAACTCCTTTTGTCAAGAAGTTCAAAATTTGGGGTAGTTATCAGGTCTTGGGTTGCATTGTTTGGGTTGGTTGTTGAAGTAGGGTAATGGTTGGGTTCGGGCATATGAAGGAACAAGTGTCCGAATTTGGGTATAGTTCCCAACCTTTTCGGGTATTTGCCAGAGTTGGGTTCAGCCGTTCAGGTAACCGCCATATTACAGTTTTTTTATTTATAAAAAATTAAACGAAACAGTACCATGATGATTCATTCCATGAGAGAGATTCACTTGTATGCTTATTAGTTAGGTGAATCATAAGAAAACTAGCTTGTTTACATAGTTGACTTGAGATATATGTTTATTATTTATCCACTGTTCTGTTTAAATTATTATTGTTAGTTTTCTTAATCTTTATTTTAGCGTACTCCCTCCGTCCCATTTATATAGGCCACTTTGCCTTTTTCGCCCAGTTTAAGAATGCAAAAGTATTAAATTTTATATAAACATTTCCAAATTTACCCTTCATTTATTAACATTGGCAATTAATACAATTCACAACATTTTAGGCAATCACATATACCAACACAAGATAAATAAGGGTATATTAGTAAACTTAAACACCTAATCACTTTAAAACTAATAAAGTGGACTACATTTTGGGACAAAAATAAAAGGCAAAGTGGCCTATATAAATGGGACGGAGGGAGTATATATCTTGAAAAATAAAATCTATGTGTCAATCGGAACTGAGTGTCTGAGTCTAACACCTTGGTTCTTTTACAGAAGTGGTTTAATATGGACCTAAACATTTTGAACCTTACTAGTTACAATGGAAATTATCATGTTCTTATACATGTGGCTACCTAGTTATTGTATACTATCATACTCTTCAGAGTTTGCACATCCTTACTAATTTATTTATGAACTCTTTGAGCAGGACACCGAGAATGACCACATCTATCATTCAGAATCTTTTACATTGACAAAACGGTTGAGTCGTGGGGAATCTCAAAAAATTTCTTTTACTGTACCAATATTTGAACCACATCCACCTCAGTACATCATTTGTGCCGTTTCTGATTCTTGGTTGCAAGCACGAAATGATTACACCATATCATTCCACAATCTTGCCCTTCCAGAGGTTATTGAATAATGTAGTTCTTTTTGTTCATGCGTACATAGGAATTTTTTGTCTAACTATAAATCATGTCATCATACAGGCCTACACGTCACACACAGAGCTTTTAGACTTAAGACCACTTCCAGTGACTTCACTTGGGAACAAGTCTTATGAAGATTTGTACAAGTTTTCACATTTTAATCCAATTCAAACACAGGTATGCATTCATTTTATCTTGATCTCTTTGTATTTCTCCCCATAATGGTCTTACTAATCCAAAGTTACTGACCACTTGTTATTGTCAATTGGCAGACCTTTCATGTTCTGTATCATACAGACAACAATGTTCTGTTAGGAGCTCCAACAGGAAGTGGAAAGACTATATCAGCGGAACTTGCTATGCTTCATCTTTTCAATACTCAACCTGATATGAAGGTGGTTTTTCTTTGTGAAACTAAGATATATTAGCCTTTAGCAATTGCTTGGAAATTATATCAGTCATCACTCATATGACATTCTTATTTGCGTTTGTTCATACTGTTGCTGCTTTGTTCAGTTAAACCTTAAACCTCATCTTCGTCTCTTCTTGTGAACTAGCTTTTTATTGTTGTGAACATTGTATGTGGTCATGTGGAACCTGTTGGATGAACATAGATACGAGGCCATGTTTAGAAGCAGTCTTTTAACTTTTAAGGCATTATCTGGAGGTCGCAACAATATTCTTTTTATCACAAAGTAATTTCTAGTTTATCATGATATTATGGGCTTAATCAGCCAAGATATGCTCCGTAAATATGATAGTCATGTCTTTAGAGTCAATTGTGAATCATGATACAGTGTGGAAAGCAGTTTTACTGATTACCTATTAAAACTCCTCGACAATTTTTGCATTGTTGTTGTTCTTAATGTCAACAACGGCAGCAGCAAGTGTTTGCTTAAATATATCAAGTTTTTTATTTCATCGTCAGATAAGGCCATAAGTATGTGTATGCATCTTCGTAATTCACGTATAATCATAGATGAAAATGCCCGAAAAAGCCGCGATATCTGGCGGAATATTCCGGTTTTTCAGCATTCGGCACGGTACGATATGCGGAATTTACTTGATACATAAACCGCATCAATTCGTCCGAAAAATACCGATATTTACGAATGTCCGACGATATTTTCGGAATATATAATTATTTAATATATTT
>JABWDY010040026.1:5834-17645 GCA_013358455.1 Thalictrum thalictroides | reverse complement strand
AGTGGCAGCGAGCGCAAATTTGCATTACAGGGCAGTCAGTACTGGCAGGAAGGCAGCAGGGACTGGCAGCAGGGGATGCAATGCAGCACAAGATGGCAGCAGCAGATTTTATCTTGTGCACAACAGGTCAGATTATTGGCAGGCTCAGGTATGATTGTTTTTATGGTTTGTTTTTTTTTTTTCAAGCAAGGGCATAAGGGTATGGGGCAGTGGAACACTATGTATGCATAGACACATGTCTCTATAGGGGGTTTGAAACCTGACGGTACCTTGTGTACGCTGATCAGGAGTGTAAGTTTGCTTTTTTAATATATTTCTACATTTTATCAAAAAAAAAACTAATAAGTCTGCCAGATTTATTTATGATGGGGAATTACTGGTTTAGTATACTTGTGGTGCCAACCTAGGCTGTGGGTGCACCATTAATGGAACTTTTCTTTGAAGGGTTAAACCATAGGCTTCTTCCATGTTCAACTTTTCAGGCATCTGGCCATCTTCAAGTACCCAATCGAATGCATGGACTAAACTTGCAGTTAAGAAACTGACCATCCTTATGCCTAAACTCATACCTACACATATCCTTCTGCCTGCACCAAATGGTATGACCTCAAAGTCATTTCCTTTAATATCGACATGGGCTTTTTCGCTACCAGGAAGGAACCTTTCGGGTTGAAATTCAAGTGGATTGGTCCAAATAGCTGGGTCACGCGAAATAGCCCATACATGAACTAGAAGGGTAGTATTCTTTGGAATGAAGTATCCATCAATTTCACAGTCATCAGTGGCCTTTCTGGGAAGGGACAGTGGTGTGGATGGGTGAAGTCGAAAGGTTTCCTTGATAATTGCTTGCAAGTAAGGGAGTTGGCCGAGGTCTGACTCTGCTACCAATCGATCTTTGCCCACAACTGCGTCAAGTTCTTCAAGGGCTTTGGCAAGAATCTTCGGGTGTCGAATGAGCTCTGCTATAGCCCATTCTACCGTGCTAGATGATGTATCAGTTCCTGCAGTAAACAGATTCTGCAGTGAAAATATTAGTATCAACTTGTTTTACATGAAACCTACCAACATATTGAAGGAGAATTTTAAAAATATCCAAAAAGAAAGAGAAAATATACCAAAAGCAAGGCCTTAATATGAGTATCTGTAAGCTTTCCACCTTCTCCATCTGCATTTTCCTTCAATTCAATCAATGCACTCAACAAATCCATATGTTTACTGGTACCAGTTCCATGTCCCATTTCGCCGTTCTTCTTAATCATGACATTATGATCTTCAATGCACTTACTTAAAAAACCATCAAACCTTTTATGCAAAGCTTTCATTTTAGAAGCTACACCTTGTAAATCCAACCATTCAAGTGCAGGTAAAAAATCACCAATATTAAAAGTTCCAGCCAAAACCATCATCTCGACAACCATTTCTTTAAACTCATCTGAATTTTTATCTCCACTACCATCACTAAACACTCTTTGCCCTAACAACGCCCTTGATAGTGCATTAGTAGCACATACTGTGAGTAACTGTCCCAGGTTAAATGGTGTAGATCCTGATTTCATAAGTGCCCTTGTTAACACTGCAACTTCTTGCTGCATGAATTGAAGATACATCAGACAGGATAATTAGTAGTTAACAAAGACTCGTAAAATCACAAAGATTGCTAAAATGATATACATTAGTTTTATCATGGAGTACAATTTTTTTTTTTCTCTTCTTCCATACTCAAATTGGTAGTATATTTATATTTTATATTAATATACCCTTCAAAGAACCATATGTATCTACAAATCTACAATCTCTATCTACAAATGTATGTGATCAACTAGTAGAACCAGCGGTTTACCAAAAAAAAGAACTAGTAGGACCAGTGCCTTTAGTTTTTGTTGTTTAGGGTCTGTTTGATTCGAGTACAGGATTAGGGTCTGTTTGATTCGAGTTTAAATACCAATATTTTTGGCCTCCACCCTCCAGCCATCCCTCCAAGTTTAATTTATTGCATTTATCTATCAAAACAAATAATTGAAAGAACCAGATCTTACATGTACTACTATAAAAGAACCAGATCTTTTATTGCATTTATGTATCAAAACAAACAAATATTTTTGTATTCATGCCACCCAATACGACGCACAAGAAGCAAATTAACCTTAATTTGTGTTTTGTTTTGTCCATATTAATTTGCTTTTCCTAGATGCCCTAAATACATGCAGAAATTAAGAAAGAAGGCACGCAAACCTGACGAACATGACGGAAATCATCCAAAGCTTTAGCAGAGAAAAGATGAACAGAACAAATCTTTCTCAACATACGCCACTTAGGTCCATAAGGAGCAAAAACAAGATCTTGATAATTATAAGCAATATACTTAGCACCTGAATTAGGTGGTCTACTTGAAAAATTAGCATCATGAATCTTCAAAAACTTTGCAGCAACATTAGCTGATGCTGCAACAACAACATGTACATACCCTAATCTTAGATGCATCAATGGTCCATATTTCATAGTCATTTCAGCTAAAGAATGATGAGGAACTGGTCCTAAGTGTGGCAAATTTCCAATTATAGGCCATGGTTTTGGTCCAGGAGGAAAAGGAAGACGACGACGACCACCACCTCGGGTACGTAGGTTAACAAGAATGTAAACAATGGTGGCTAAGAACATTGTAGATAGTACTATAACTTGTGAAGAAACCATTGTTACGTTGTTTACTTCTTCTTCTTCTCAAGAGAGTCTTGACGAGAAGAGTTTTGGACTAGTAAGTAGTAACTAGTCTGGTGCTTTTAATGAAAATGGTAGGTAGCAACATACACGTTTTGGAGTTAAAAGTTTGCTAAAACTCTCCCTAAAAGTGTGCATTGGGCATTGGCATTGCCCTAAATAGTAACTAGTCTGGTGCGAGGGAATGGGATGGCCGTTAGGACACGTGTGTAGGTAGCAACATACACATGTTTTGAACGAATCAGCTGGTTGGTGTTGATACTTGATAGTGATTTATGGAGTTTAGTTAAACTGCTAATCATTAGGTGTCAATCATTTAGGTACCAATCATATCAGTTAGACTTAGATGTTATATTGATCTTAGAATCCATAAATAAATAAATAATCAACATGGACATCAACAATGAACATGAAGGGGCACGCTATCTAAAAGTTAAAAGCCTTTTTCCATCTTGTTGACTGTACACCTTGTTGTGCAGACAGCAGACTGCATTATAATAGGACCAAGGACTGTGCTTGTTGGTGAGTTTAGCTCCAAGCATTTTTTTTTTCTGTAATTCTTATTAAACCTTATTACAGATTTACAGACTTGCTTTTCGTCCAACTATGCGATCAAACAAAATATAACTCTCTATGGTCTAAAATTTAGAGAAAAAACCTCTTATCATTTGTGAACATAGATTGGGACAAACACGCCCTTAGTGAACATATATAGTCATGAACATAGAATGATTTTGATGTAGATTGTCACAATTGTTGACAAAAAGAACATAGAATCTCACTGATTATGTCCTTGACGAAAACCTTCTAGGAGTTAAAACAGTAGTAACTTTCATATCATATCTTGAGGTTGCAGAGTACAAAAACCGGTACTCCTTAATTGCCTTTTCTTAACAAGAAAAAATAACAAAAACTTAATAGCAATACAAAAATATCAAACCTAAGATGCACACAACTTGCATTTGTCTGTGCAGTGATTCATTGCTTGAGTAACAATTTGTTTAGGATTGACTTGTCCTCCACCACAGTATTTAGTTCATGGTGAAAAACTCTTGAATGTATTCTGTTTTTGTTTTCAAAAGTCTCTGCAATTATCGGATGTACGTAGAATTTAAAAGCAGCAGAAATGTTATCGTCATTCCAATATTTCATTAATAAACTTCTTAAAATTTGTTGAGGAACTTCAGCCTTGACTCAGACTCTTTTTGACCTTCTCCTTAAGCTCTGAGACCCATCACTACCCAAGCATTTTTTTCCTTCTGGATAAGATAGAATTTTATAAATGGTGAAGAAAAGTATAATGAATGACAAAAAATGGCAGGAGATTTAAAATCTAACGAGGATGAGATTAACAGATGCTGGAAGAGTTTTTTACACTGAAACCATCTTCTACTTAGCTGCCATGGCATGTTAAGTTCCAATTTGTTTGTATGTGGGTACAGGATCACTCACCTTTGTAACCTTGAGGAACTTCGGAATCTTCAGGACCAATTTGCATTTGAGTTATAATCTCGCTCAGAACTAGCAAAATGCCATGGATCTTAGTCGAGAACTTTTTGTGCCCTGAAAAATTAACGTGCTTTTTTATTATAACAAGAAAAAAATATATCAAACCCGCATGGTGACAAAGAAAAGAGCTCAAAAGGGAGGAAAAGAAAACTGTGTTACCTTTCTTTTTAGGTTTCCCTAGTAATTTGACAACTTTTTCCTCAACCGCCTAAATAAATTTCTCCACACTATTCAAAATATTTTGTATGACAGACATCCACAGTGATTTCCATGTGGGTCACAGACTCACAGTGCAACGAATGCATTTGCCTTCTCCACTCTTGTCCTGGTCCGTGCAACCTGCAGGAGACTCTAGATGACCTGCAGATAGGTTTGAAGCTGCAGGAAGAGATCATTAAGCAGTTAGAAAGCACAGAGAAAGCAATTTTCTGAAAAAAAAAAAAGAAAAAGGGTGAAAGTTGTTGGTATTATGAACATGTTGTCAGATTCACGATAGAGATAGATACGAAGATTATGAAGTATGTGCACCTAAAAGAAAAGAGGCAATGAATGGTTCTAATCAAACGTCAGGACTTAGAACGACAGTACCAAATTGAAGTTTGGTATGATATCCCAACAGTGAATTGACAGCAATTTACAAAATGTTAGGATGATCAAAGAAGGAAAATTTGAAAACTAGCAAGGTCAAGGCGTCAAGGCGATAAGGATGAGTTACAAGTATAACAACACAACAGTGCAGAACACTCTACAAATAATTGATCGTGGCATTGACAAGTTTGAGAATGAAGTATACCAACATCAGCAGCAGCAGCAGCAGAGTGTGCTTGGTCGGGATTTGAGTTGATTGCTTTTGACAAGTTTGAGATATCAAATATACCAACAGCAGCAGCAGAAGCAGCAGTGTGTGGTTGGTTGGAATTCGAGTTGATTGTTTTTGACAAATTTAGCTTAGAGGAGAAATCGCATGAAAGAGAGGAAAAGTTTGCTTACCAGAACCTACTCTCCAACAAGAATATCTTTGATATGATCTCTGACTAATATGTTTCCTTTTCAACATAAGGTCGCTTGCAATAACAACTCTGCAACTGCAAGCCTTAGGATCCCGAATTCCCAATCCAAACAAAAACATAGAAATCAACTTCGTTAGATCTAACACATACTTCCCTCCCAAAACCTGAAAGCTTGTAAGTCCTCTGTCGTAACCCCTTCTTAATCCCTGACAGATACACATATTTATTTCCAAGCAATTGCACTAATGTAAAATTATTTTTGAGGAGAACCTTATCTTTTATCAATCAGAAGTTATGTAACAAGTGCTCCATCTCTTCTCTCTTTAAATACCCCATTACATAACTTAAACATTCTACCATTCTATATATTTCCCCAGCTTGTGGATGAGATTGGTCATCCGAGGAGAAACCATGCATGTACCTAGAACTACCATCATTACCGACATCCACCCAACTAAACCCAACTTCTTTCTTCACTCCCCTTGTTCTCATTCCTCTCCTTATCTTTGCCACCTTTTCCCACTCTCCCTTCTCTGCATACATGTTAGACATTAATATATATGATCCGGACTCCATTGGTTCCATCTCCGTCAATGCCTCGCCCACTCTTATCCCAATGTCTACATTTCCATGCATCTTACAAGCCCCTAGTAAGCTCTGCAATGCAGACAATCCAGGCCTTGTAGGCATTTTCCCCAAAAAATTCTCTGCCTCCTTGAGTCGTCCAGCTCTTCCCAACATATCCACCAAACATGAGTAATGCTCTTGGGATGGTTCAATCTTGTGGTCTTTTACCATTAAGTCAAAAATGCAGAGACCCATGTCAACCATTCCCCTTCGGCCGCAGGCTGTAAGCACAGAAAGGAATGTAATTGCATCTGGCTCTACCTTTTCTTTTTCCATCTTCTTGAACAATTCCATCACAGATTCATAATCCCCATGTCTTGCATGGGCAGAGATGATTGTTGTCCAAGCTACGACACTCTTCTCAGGTATCCCTTCAAACACTCTCCCAGATTCACCAATGAATCCTCGTTTTGCATACATGTCAAGAAGAGCACCTGAAACAATCGCATCATTGTTAAACCCAAGCTTGATTATGTGTGAATGACAGCGACTGCCGTGACTCAGTGATATGGGTTCAGCAGCTCCTATCACATTCAAAACACTACCAAAAGTGAACTGGTTTGGCTGGGACTTCACTAACGCAGACAAATAGGTTTCTAGAGCTTCTTGATACAATCTGTTCTGGGAATAGCCGGATATCAAAGCGTTCCATGAGATGATCTCTCTGTATTCTTGCTCATCAAAGACTTTCTTGGACTCTTCCATCGACTCAAACTTCGCATACATGGTAAGGAGACTGTTAGATACAACCAATTCAGAAACAAAGCCTGTTTTTATGCAAAACCCATGAATCATTTGGCCTTCTCTTAGCGAGCTCTTAAGCGATATAGCATGAATCAATCCGACAAATGTGACTTCATTTGGACAAACTCCATCAGTTCGCATCTTGATAAATAGAGAAAGTGCATCTTCTTCATTTATAGAAATCATGGTTGTCCACGAGATTACGTTGCGCTCAACCATGCTTCCAAAGACCTTATTTGCATCATCAATAACCTGAAACTTGGAATACATTGAAATAAGAACATTACACACCGAGATATGTGTGGCATACCCGATTTTTACAATCAGAGTATGTATCTGTTTCCCAAGGTTCATGCTCCTCTCATGACCACAGGCAGCAATTACGCTTGAAAATGAAACATGATCAAGCTTTAATCCTTGTCTCACCATTTCAACAAACACATTTATTCCTTCTGATCCATAATTCCCTTGTTGTGCATATCCAGAAAGCAATGCATTCCAAGAAACCAAATCTCTATGAGGCATTTCATCAAACACTCTTTCAGCTTCTTCAAAATTACCCCAACTTATGTACATTGCTGTAAGTGCATTCCCAACATAAGTTTCAAACTGAAACCCAGACTTCATTACAAGAGAATGAAGTTGAATCCCAAGAAGAAGAAGCTCTTTAGCGTCAGAACAAAAAGAAAGAACAGAAGCATAAGTAACTGCATCGAAGCAAACTCCATTTCTATGCATTTCAAGAGCCAATTCTACTTGACGAGAACCCGAAAGGATAGAATTCCAAGAAACAACATCTGGGTATTTTAAATTGTTAAAAATCCCAAATGCTTTATCCAAATCTCCATCTTTGCAATATAAACTAATTAAAGCATTTGAAACAGATAAATACAAGTCAAACCCAGAAGAAATTGCGAAACCATGGATTTGGGAACCTATTTTAGTATCTCCCCGACAAGTTTTAAGTGCAATAGCAACCATAACTTCATCAATGGAGTTAGCGCCACAGAGAATGTGGTTTTTGAGGATTTGAAGAGCTTGAAGGGGATGGTTTTGGTGTAAACAAGATAACATGGAACGATGAATTGTGATTCGGTCGAAAAGGTGGAGTTGATCATGTTGTTGTTTGTGCGATGAATAGAAGTGTTTAGAGAAGGTCAAGCGATTTGTGAAGTTTTGAAATCTAAATTGGCGGGTAAACATGATTATATGAAGAAGACCAGAAAAAGTGAAAGTTGTGATTAGGTTAAAAAAGTTGTGATTAGGTTAAAAAAAATGAGGAACATAGCTTTAAATAAAAAAAGGTTGGCGGGAAAGAGAAATGAGATTCTAACCAGGAGTGGTTTATGCCTTATCGAACTGTGAAGCATTCCAGATGCTATCATTTTTGTTGAGTGGTTTAGTGTTTGGAGAAGAACAAAACTTCCCTTAATAGTACCATCACAAACATAGGCAGTAAGAGAAATTTAAACAGTTGCTTATCATGAAAGGTACAAATTAAGCCATTAACTATCAGTTTTGAGTTACGTACTGTAGTCTTTACTCATAAGTCATAACATTAGCACAAAGGAGGAAAAAACCCTCTGATAACATCTACATCAAAGTGAAACCTTTTCACAAGAATCTATCAACTTGATAATAATGCAAAAGGCCATGTAATGTAAAGTTTCCGACTGTCAGGCATTACAGAAATAAAGGAGTCAAAACAATTCCACATAATTTATATCCTACATCCTGAGCTATCAACCAGCAACTTGATGATACTGCGAAAAATCGTGTATAAGATCCTGCTCGTTACCACACAGAAAGGAAATAAAGGAGCGTATACCAATATTCAGTTCCTTGACCAGTATCTTCCTTCCATCATTACAAGCACGCCCACGTCGCAACACAGCTGTACCAGGTGCAAACGATTTATATACAGAACCAATCAGATCAACCAAAAGTAAGTTTTCTTTCTTCACGTCAGTCATCAGTTGGTGCATCCCAGCCTCAACAGAATGCATCAATTCAGCAGATATGCCACCAATTTTATAGCGCTTTACAAATCCTGCCAATAAAAGAATAGAGAATATATAATTTCTAAGTCAAGTAATGGTAACCCGCCAAAGAATGGAGCCAAATCCAAATAGAGAATGAAATGCAGAAATGGTATGTTAAACAAAAAGCTACACAAGCATAATTGGCTGTCAGGAGAATATATTTTTTTTCTTTTTACAGAACAGGTGCTATGCAATGAGGCACTCAGCTTAAGATAAAAATGGCTGGGAGCTATAAAACTAACAAAACTCTGACCAGTTTTTCTGTGGACATTTGAAAACATTTAAGCTTCTCTTGGGCCTGAACTTTGGGCATGGGAAGGGTTGGAAACCTTAGCACTGCCTTATGGTTCCAGTTTCACGCCCATGCACCAACCTCATACCGCAGTAAATCTCGAAGGTTTACCCATATCTAAACAATTTAACGAGCTACACTTGTTAAAGTCAGTGTGCTCCGTGCAAATTAAATTATCGAAGTTAAGAGTTCAGCCAAGTTTCATGTGCTCTCCAGTAGTCAATATTGATAACAGGAAAGTCGAGACAGCTAAACGTAAGCTACTAACAACATAGTGATCTCTCTACTACACCATATGATCATACTCATAGTAGCATTTAAAACAACAACAAAATAAGTTATTTCTCACCTCCAGTCTCAAATTTGTTCTGGAATGACTTCAAACGATAATCAACAAACATACGAAGTTGAGTCTCCGCAGTCTTAGTACTGCTAGCTACATCATGCACTGCTTTCAAAAACTCCATGTCTGCCACTGACTTCAGATTGATTCCACATTTAACGCACAAATTCTCAGCTACACTTGTGGAGACATCGTTTACTGCACCCATGTCTTCTACAAAAGACATATATAAAGGCGAGTGTTGGGTATCTAACAATAAAAGAAGCGCTCCAAATGAAAGTTCCAATTTGTTTGTATGTGGGTACACAATCAACTCACCTTTGTAACCTTGAGGAACTTTGGAATCTTGAGGACCAATTTGCATTTGAGTTATAATCTCACTCAGAACTAGCAAAACGCGATGGATCTTAGTTGAGAACTTTTTCTGACCTGAAAAATTAACATGCGTTATTATTACAACAAGAAAAAATATCAAACATCATGTTGACAAAGAAAGAGCTCAAAAGGGAAGAAAAGAAACTGTACAGTACCTTTCTTTTTTGGGTTTCCCTAGTAATTTGACGACATTTTCCTCAACCGCCAAAAGAAACTTCTCCAGACTATTTAAAATTTCTGAGTGACAGACATTCGCAGTGATTTCCATGTGGGACACAGTGCAACGAATGCATTTGCCTTCTTTTACCTGGTCTGTGCAACCTGCAGGAGATTCTAGATGACCAGCAGATAGGTTCGAAACTGCAGGAGGAGATCGTTGTAGAGTTAGGAAAGCACAGAGAAAGCACTTTACTGAAAAAAAAAAAGAATAAAGAGTATCCCAAAAGTGTTATGAACATGTAGTAAGATTTTTGTTGCTTTATGTCTGAAGCACTTGTTTTTATTCTTGCCATAATACCATGATTGGCTGTCCGGTTCAATATTATCAAAAGACGGGGCACTAAGACAACGAGAGTACAATCTTGATATGTGGTATGATATCCCAACAGTGAATTGACAGCAATTTAAAAAATATAAAACATGATCAACAAAGGAAAACTTAAACACTAGCAAGGCAATAAGGATGAGTTACATGAGTCAAGCATTGACAAGTTTGAGATACAAAGTATACCAAAATCAGAAGCAACAGCAGCAGAGTGTGCTTGATTGGGATTCGAGTTGATTGCTTTTGACAAGATAGTACGGAGTGCTGCAGTGCGCTTTGTAAAATCATAGAGAAGCTTCAAGCAGTTTGCGAATTGGAGCAAAACCATCATGGAGAAGTCATCTCTCAGAAGCTTTACAATATGAATATCAGTCCCCCTTGTTTTATCCTTGGTTGACAAGTAGGCCTCACGTACAAGTCCCATGCCAGAATGGTAAAGTTTATATTGGTTGTCCTTGTATGCCTGATCAACATTAATGAATTCATAAACAGTGCGATCAGTGTTGTACCAATGATTGGGATTCAGTAATTCAATCTCCTCTTCAGTAATGTTGTCATCATCTGCTTCTTGACTAGCGACATAACCAACTGATGATGTGTTGTCGACAAGTTGCCGTGACTTCTTCTTCCTCCGTTGAGAATCAACCTTTGATTTAGTTGATTTTCTCTTTGTGACACAACTAACTGGAGAACCAACCAAGTGTTAGCTCACTGGTAAGATCTCTGGGTGATGAAACCAGAGGTCAGGGGGTCAAACCCCAGTAGTATCGGGTTACTAATCCTATTTAAAAAATAGGCTTACCTGGGTAAACCCACCAATTTTTTTGAGTTGGTATGTGGCTCAACGGTAACACCCCTCTCTCAAAGTAGAGAGGTTGTGGGTTCGAGACGTATCAGCAGTTGATTGTTGATATAAAAGTTTCGCCACGTAATTTATAAGGGATAGGGGTCCTCAACCCCGCTTGCCTACCAAAAAAAAAAACTGGAGAACTGGAATTTTCTTTCTCAGGACTAACTGTTTGGAATTCCACTAGTATCCTTCTCCCGTAGGGAAGGAGTGTCAACCTGACTCATGGATCCTTATTTTGAAAATAAATAATATATGACCTGTATAACATTCGAGAAAAAAAAAAAGTAACAGAATTAATAAATCCCAGAATAACAAAAACACACTCAACCCTAATTCTAAACCAAAATCAAACATTCAAGGTTATAAATTTCTGACCAAAACATTTAATCAAACTCAACTTTATCAAACCCTAGTCCTCCAAAAATAATACTAATCACAAACAACCTTTTCAAACACAAATTCTTCATCGAAACATACATACATACCTTTTCAAACGAAATCGTAAGTTCGTAACCGATACATATAACTTCTCCCCGAAATTTGCAAACCCAACCACCAATACAATAAACAAAACTGCTAATATCCCGTACTCCTACTTCTACTCCAAATTTATATATCATGGAAAGCTCATGGCCCCTATGTAGGTGATATGGGGTAAGTGTTCCGCCTTTAAGAAACCATGGATAAAAATAGCCCTTTCTTTTTAAGGTCAACGACGGTTTTTTTACTTTTTATGGGTAAGTATTACCCACTTAAAAAC
>JABWDY010039996.1:4112-16092 GCA_013358455.1 Thalictrum thalictroides | reverse complement strand
CCATTCACTAAACATATCCATTTAAAGGCTAATATATCATATCCATCTAAAGGCTAATATATCATATCCATCTAAAAGGCTAATATACCAACAAACATGCCCGAGAGTTTAAACATCCGACGAAAATTTATACAAAATACAAGTTTACTAAACACTTCAGATAATAATAAAATAATTATAAAAAGCTAGAAAGCAAACAGAACATCAATTAATTCATTTTATCGGCATAGTTTAAACAAAAATTGGGAGTACATATGAAACTAACCCCAACAAATTACACAGGGCAATGCCCACAATTAACAAATATTCTTATTGTCATTACCAGCTTTAAGCCTTTAACATCTAGGAACTGAAAAAAGTTTTGCCTCCAAGTGCCATCGCCATTCTCAACCTGTAGAAAGCAAACAAAGACGCACCATGCTCTAGTTTTGTCTAGATTTCCTTCTTGGTACATGAACTGTTTTAAGGTACTACTTTTTATCTTCTCAAGCACCAAATACCAAATTTTATCAATTTAATTCCTTGAGCCCTTATCCTGAAATGTCTTCACCACCTGCCCTGATTATATCAGTTATCTTGTGAGACAATCCAGCATGTTGCTTTTCATCATCTGTACTATCACCACGTCGGTTATTGATTGACGCTTGAGCATGCTCAGAAGTGCCTATCCTCCACACATCTCGTCCATTTGAGTTTCTAAGGATTAAAGGACTATGATTAAAACTAGTTTCGGTGGAAGTACTAGGCAACAAATATTGTTGATCAGGAGCAAGTTGAAGCAATGCGGCTGTTAGCCATGTCAGCTTGTCATTCGATGTTCTCAGTTGTTTTTCAGCTTCAGACAAAGTTTTCAGTGCCTAGCGCAATTTTTCCATATCATCTTTGGATACTGAAAGCAACAAACTCTTTTAATTAGTATGACAAACATGGCAGTAATATACACACTACTGGAATTTAAAGTTCTCAGATTATATGCGTAAGACAGAAGCTAGAAAAAAAAATGATACATAACAGACGAGATTAGGCATACGAGAGAATGACTAATATGTCCAGTGTGTTTTTGTGTTGGACAACAACCTAAAGGGTTATGATGTGTCTGCTTGCTTATAGATAAAAGCAGACAAAGAGATGAGGGTAGACATACAAATAACTCACATGCTGGTCCATGGAAAAACTTCCGTCTCAATCGTTCTTTGGTAAATGCATAGATTCCAGCTAGAATATCAGTTATAACAGTAACAAGCTATGACATTAATGCTAATGGCTCCCCACCAGCTTCATAAGGGAGAAATAGTTAACAAATTAAAAGAAATGGCAGTGAGAAATAGTTAACAAATTAAAAAGCACAAGGTTGGGGGTGGGAAGAATGAGCTTTGAAGAGGGGCCCTTTTATATTTGGTAAAACTATAAGTGATATTAATAGGGATATATGTATTGGGTCTGACAATTTAGAATCGCTAATGCATATCTTTCTCACCTCTAGATGTAACCAGCTGAAAACACCTCTCATATAAATAAATCAGTTTATTCATCTTATTTAGGATTCAAAAGAAATCCTAACCCAAAATGGTATGCATCAATGTGTTGGCTTCCACATAAATGTTGTATGAAAGCTCGATTCCTTATTGACTTCTCATCCATTAAAACATGAGATGAAACATAAAAAGAACTCTAACCATTTTCTGTATAGTGCTCCTGCCTCAACTTAAAAGTTTCTTGTTGTGGATTATGAATGATTAAACTTTAAAGCACATTTTCCCCTTCATTTTTAGTATAAATTATCAAATGAATTATTACCACGCAACATTGTTAAATACAGTATGTGAAAGATTTCATTCATAATATAGTTTTAAAAAATTAGTATTATAAAGCCTAATAATCTACCTTAAAAAATCGACAATTCCACCACTGAAGAACGCACATCCGAGCAATAGTAGCATACAAATTGATATTCAATCAACTGATGATCCAACAAATTAGATTTCGGTGTATTGATTCAAGTGATGATCCAACCATTTAGATTCTAGGGCTCCCCTCATAAGAACAATCAAATAACAAATTCAATCAAAATTCAAAAATAAATTATAAAATTTTACCTCAGCAATAGAAGAAGCTTTAAATGAAGATGACGACCAAGCTAATGGAAGAGAGGGGAAATCGGAGAGAACCCAGAGAGAGAGATGGAGAGAGAAAAGGGGGAGAACAAAGGAAGGGAGATAAGAGAAGTGGAGAAAGAGGGGGACGAAGAAGAGGAGATCGAAAGATTTTTCTCTTCTCCTTCATTCTCCATGAATTGTCTTCTTTTTTTGGTTTTTTTTTAAATGTTTCGCGATCGAGTTTTCTACTGAAAACTCTAAATCCATGTTTTCTGTTTTACGTTGAAATCAGAAAACAGAAAATTTTAGAAAACTGAAAATTATTCTAAAAAAATGTAAAAAAAAGTGAAACTAAACAGGTTTCCTAATTTTCATTTTCTGTCGAGACAGTTTTCCGGAAAACTGAGAAAATTTCCCACAAGTAAACAGGGCCATAGTTCTCAAAAGTAACGGAAGTTTGGAACATATATATCTGAGTGATATTAAGATTAATCCATTAGAACTTCCACCCCTTGACAAGGTCCATCAACCAGACAATATTACACAGAATTTCTAACTATCTAACAAGACCCAGAATTGACAGAATAATTTTCTATCAAGAACAAAATAATCCAAATTTGACAAAATAAAAACCATTCAAAATTAGAATTTAGAAATCAAAACTATAGAAGAAAACAAAATTCCACATAACAAGTCTTATCACATTACCTGAGAACTGGGTAGCATAACAGGTGAATCAAGCAATGATGTAGGTCTTAGACCAGGTGGAATTGTAAGATATGGCGATCGAACAGAAGGCAAAGACAATGGACTAGTGGTTTGAAATCAAGCAGCATTTAGCCTGGGCACATTAACCCACACGTCGCTGCCCTTCTCTCTGCAATACTACTTCCTCCATTTCTACCAGGTGGTGGTTTCTAATTACTAGAACCCTCCATTGTAACATCTATAACCCCTTCACTACGACCACCTCCTTCATCATTTTCATCTCTTACTGGTGTCTCAGGCTTTGGGATGTCAGTGCTTCTCGGAAGTGTCAAGGAGCTTTGAGTGTTTGCTGCAGCTACATTTTCGCTTTTTGAGTTCATGTGAATAAATACCTCATGATTGTGTTTCCCCTCGTATGTTGTAATCACATATTTCGGATCATGAGAAGCTCTTTCGATGGACTTCCTTACAGTGCATCCAACATGGGTGCACCTGTAGTAACTCCTTTGGGTATAGTAAAAAAGAGAAACATATAAGGAGATGGTGCAACTTGAAAAGGGGAAAGAATCAAAACAGAAAAGAAATATCTAAAAATTATTAACCAAAGTACCTAGGATTTGAATTTCCTTTGATAACTCTCTGCCCATATTTGCGCCAGCAATATCCGTCATCCCAAAAGTCAACTTCACTATCTCTAGTAACAACATATCTTGGTTCACGGACAGCCCTGGATGCCATATTTGTTTCAATAAAACAGCTATCTTTTCTCCTGAATTGTCACATATAATGTGATGATTTAGTACACCAAGAAAAAACAATAATAGTAGCTTCTGTTTGGTCAAATTAATAATGAATAAGCTACAATGAGGTAAAAAGATAAACCTTCTTTTTGAGTCAGACTCGTCATCATCAGCATCATCACCAGAGAATATGCTACCCTGTGTTGCTCTATCTATTTCTTCATCATGACTAGCATGTGTAGATGGAAGCTCAGGAGTATCTGCACCAGAGAATATGCTAACCTTCAAATGTTTTTCTCGAACAGTTGATGATGAATCAGAAACATCAGTAACAACAGATGCAGATGATGTACTCTCCAAACCATTGCCTCTACAATCTGATGTAATTTTGTTATCCCTTGACCCCTGAGGAATGCTTTTCCAAGCAGATCCCCCTTCAACCTTGACATAAGATCCAGCATCCTCACCTGTCTCTAACATCTCACTTAGCACATACGTTGATCCACGTGCTAATTGACGACTAGGCTGAGGCATTGGATGATTGTGGACACCCTTGTAAATAAACCCTGTGTTCTGACCATCGTGAGAATGTTCTATCTTCTTTTTGACTAGACAATTTTGATGAATGCACTTGTAATAGCTCCGCCAATACCCACTACCTTTTACTTGCTTTTGGCCATACTTTCTCCAATTGTATCCATCTTCTGATGTTCTTCCTGTCACTGTAGGAAAATATGCTCCTCGTTGGTCTCCTTCCACGAGGTGTTGTGACCCTGTGTCGTCTACATGAACCTGCTCCTCAAGTTTTGGAGCTTGCTCACCAACAGCACCAGTGTCAGATGTTCGTAAAGGAACCGAATTTAAATTTGAATCCAGAACCATATTGGTTGCGCCTTCAATTGTAGAGGGAAAACCGGTAGCATAATCTTTCGTCATTATTTGCTTCAGCAATCCTGCTTGACATTCAATATCCTCTTGTGCTTGCACTGGAGCAGGACTACGATGGCTACCATCAGCCACCTCCACATCCTGAGCCTGATAAACCTATCCAATAAAAAAAAAAACTAACATGATAACAACTTACTTAATTAACAGATCATTTATTTTGTTATTGTAATTCATGTGTTGAACTCTTTCGCTGTCTTTCATATTCATTAAAAAACATTTAGAGGGTGATTCATGTCAGATGAGAGCTCTAATCAGCATGATGAGAGCACTTATCAGTCACTCAGTGCACCCATCCAACCGAGTAGTGATTTAATCAATCCACATGGCTCATAGAAGTCTGACTACAAAATGGTCCTCTCTTTTTCATCTCTTTTGTTCCAACTTTTTTGCTCTTTATTTAGGGTTAAAAGCTTTAGCCCGAGATCACATGCTTCGACTTGTTAGTATGGTCGACTCATGTCTCCGTGTGTGTCCAAAACTCCAGCATATGTCTTATGTGTCTTTGTACTTGACACATTAATACTTGCTTTACTTATTTTTAGGGCATTTGTTAATACAAACACTCACAATATTCAATTAACACAGGAATGATAAAAAAAAAAAAAAAAAGACAATAAATTGTTGAAACACATAACTATAATGGTTTACGGTGACATTTTACCTTAGTCATCTGTTGGTAATCAATCCATATATTTGGAATATCCCCAAGCTTTTGCCAATTTTCTTCTTCATCATTGAGGCACTTCTCTTTTAGCAGTGGGCAGTCTATGATGACCAGGTATTGAAGTGAAGCTGGTAACCCTTCTTTTGAGAAACTTTGAAGTGAAGGGCCGAGACTAATCTCTAATTTTTTTAGAAGCTCCAGATGTGAAAGTTTTGGAAGGGCTGTAAGCTTGGAGCAATTAGAAATATTAAGATTTTGTAAATGAGGGAAGTCACCTTCTTCTATTCCACACCATTCCTCTAGCATAGGCATACCATTTATTGTGAAGTTCTTCAATGCCGGGAATGCTGGGAGTGCCATAAACATGCTAGTGGTACTCATATGCTCTGAAGTATTTCCAACTTCAAGTTTGTTGGAGACCAAATTTTCCATACCTATGTTTCTACCACAGAAATGATGATTGATTACTTTGATTGCATGCATATCACTTATGCATAAAGATTCGAGGGAAAGCAGTTGCCCCAATGGGGGAAGGACTTTGCAGTTTCTGCAATCGTGGATGGTAATATTGGTAAGCTTGATAAATAGGGGTTCCCCAATCCAACTTGGAAAATTGGCACCACCATAGCCTAGAACCTCCAACTCTTGGATTTCGTTACAAGGGCGAAGATTTTCAAGGAGTTCAAATCCATCTTGTAACTTACTCCAATGTAACTCTAACTTGTTTAGATATTTCTTTTGTTCCAAAGCTGCTTGCTTAGCCTCCTTAGAGCTGGATACGTTCTCAAGCCTTAGAATGCGAAAAGTTCCTCTTAGATTCACCATTTGATTCAACTCAGTTATGTGACATCCATTCTCTTTACCAACAATGAAAGCTGGCAGGGTCTGTAATTCAGCTAAATCCCCAAATCCTGGCGGCATGGCAACCAATAGACAGGTGACATCCACATTGAGATGTCGTAGTTTTGTTAGTTGACTCACGTTTTTCGGTAAACAAATGAGCTTGGAGCAACCTCTAAGACCCAGAGTTTGCAAATTGGATAGGGTGCACAGCGAGTTTGGCAGTGTTGTTATAGGTGTGAAGGAGAGGTTAAGGTATCTCAAATCTTTCAAATATCGTATTGTGCTAGGTAACTCCTTGATGTTTGTGTGACTCAATTCAAGAGCCATTAACAAAGGTAATTTCAGAAAAAGATGACGAGGGAGTTGGTCAAGACGGGATTTATAGTCATGGAGTATCAAAAGAGTGCGTAAATTTTGGGCTTGGTACAAATCTGTCAGACAACTGGGATCAAAACTATCCTTTATTGAAGCATGTAGAGTGTTTATTGAAATATATGAATCAGTATCATCTGATCTAAAATAATAATCATTACTAACAACGGAGGAGTGGTTTAGCTTGTACCTTAATCGACCAGTGGAAGTATCAACACTAGATGATTCGATAATTTTTGATCTATAAACAAACTCTTCAAAACAAAGCTGAGCATCTTCCTCGTGATCAAAAACCCCTTGAGCTATCCATAAGTGAATTAATTCATCCATATAAAACTCATAATCTTTTGGGTATAAGTAGAAGAAATCAGCACAATTATTAGCAGCAGCAATGGATGTTTTCATCATATCAACAACTTCAACACGATGAAGAATCAATCAAAAAAAAAAGAAAAAATAGAGTCAAAAGGTAATAGACAAAGAAAATACTTCAAATAGAGTAGACTTTTCATAGGCTGTAAAAGATTGGTCCCACTGGACCCACATCAGTGAAGAATTATTGATAGTAGGAACTGGGAAGGAGGTCTTCTTCTTCCTTCTTCTTTGCGTTTCACCAACTAATTGATACCATCTTTTGAGAGTAGTCTCTGTAAGTAAATTGTAAACTACTAGTCTTAGTCTACTACTACCATGGTGTATTGGTTGCTTTCTTGTTTTGTATCTGCAACTTTACAGGTTCTTCTTGAAAAGTTGACTGATTTTGGGATTAAAACATGTGAATCATTTTCGGGTGTTGACGATAAGCTACATAAGCTTAGAAGAACTCTTACAAGAGTCCAAACTTCGCTTCAGGATGCTGAGGAAAAGCAAATAATTGACATGGCATGGCAGATTTTGTTACTAGATCTGGAGAAAGTTGCATTTGAAGCAGATGACTTAATTGATGAAGTTGCTTACAAAGTCTCAAAATTTGAAGGTGGTGTACATCGTAGGCACAAGAATCAGGTAAACAAGTTCCTTTTATCTCTCTTTGATAATACCTCAGCACCTAACATGAATGTTATTCAAGTTAAATTGGATGGTATGTTGAGGGAACTGACCCAACTTTGTGTAAGAGACTTGGTCCAACAAAAGCATCTTGACATGATAGCAAATAAACTGCAGAGTACCTCCTTAGCAGATGAATCCCAAGTTTTTGGCAGGGAGATTGATAAGACAAATGTTATCAATACATTTGTGGTCCGCGAAGGAATGTCCGTAATAAACTATGTTCCCATTCTTGTCATTGTTGGTATGATAGGTGTTGGTAAGACAACGCTTGCTCAACTTGTTTTCAACCACAACTATCAATCAGCAATGTCTCACCCTTTCAACTTGAAGATGTGGGTTTCTATCACTAAAGATTTTGATGTCATTAAGCTTACCAGGTCTATCATTGAGGCTGCTACTCGTGAAAATACTTCTCATCTGTTGAATTTGGAGTCACTTCAACTTAGATTGACAGAAATACTAGGAGGAAAGAAATATCTTCTTGTTTTGGATGATTTGTGGAATGAAAAGAGAAATGAATGGAATCTCTTGCTTAAACCTTTGAAGCATGGACTATTGGGAAGCAAAATAATCGTTACCACTGGAAGTTTTGTAGTTGCACGCCTAGTAGGCACAGTTAAACCGTACCAGTTAAAATGTTTGTCAGACCATGCTTGTTGCTCATTGCTTATGCAGGAAGCGCTTGGGGACATCAATCTCCACACAACTCCAGAGTTGGAAGATATTGGGATGAAATTAGCAAAAAAGTGCAAGGGGTTACCTTTGGCAGCCAAGATTGTCGGAAGCCTATTGCAATCCAAAGTAAATCAGAGTGAGTGGAACAACATTCTGGAAAGCAGGTTATGGGATTCATCAGTGATAAAAAATGAAATAATTCCGATTCTAAAATCGGGTTATCATCGATTGCCTTCACATGTGAGGCAGTGTTTTGCATATTGTTCCATGTTTCCTCGAAGTTATGATTTTGAAAAGGTTAAATTAGTCAGAATGTGGATGGGAGAAGGGTTTATAATACCGGATAAAGAAAGAAAAATGATAGAAGATGTGGGAAGCGATTACTTTGATCAATTGTCTCAGAAGTCCTTTTTCCATATGGAAGGTGAAAAGTATGTGATTCATGATGTAGCTCACGATTTGGCTCAAGCTGTTTCTGGCGAAAAGTTCCTTAGGGTGGAGGAAACTGGTGACTCACTCATCAATACAAATATACGACACTTATCACTAGTTTGTGAAAAGATCCAGGTAGTTGCTTCTGAGGCCTCTAGGTGTAAGAGTTTACGAACATTTCTCCTAGTAGGCGCATATAAAACACCTGTTAAAGATATCCCTCTTGCATTATTTTCTGAATTGGAAAGCCTGCGCGTGTTGGATTTGAGTGGTACTCAAATTGAGGAGTTGGCAGGGAATATTGGTAAATTGAAGCATCTTCGCTTTCTTGATTTGTCCAACACGCTTCTCAAATATATACCAGAAACTGTCCAAGAACTTTGTCTTTTGCAGACCCTAAGACTAAGAAACTGTTTGAAGCTTCTCTCTTTACCAAAATGCACAGGTCGACTTAAAAGCTTACGACATCTTGAGCTGGATGGGAATTATCACTTATGTTCCATGCCGCCTGGTATTGGAAATTTAACAGGCCTTCAAACAGTGAGTGAGTTCATTGTTGGTCCTGAGAGAGGCCAAATGAAGGAGTTGAAGAACATGAACAACATTCGAGGTTCACTGTGCATTAGACAACTTGAAGAGCTCAGCAACCCAGAAGAAGCTTTAGAGGCTAATTTAGCAAACAAGAAGTACCTTGACAGGTTGAAACTGCAATGGACCTCTACTGTTGATGAACGCACTGATGAACATGTTCTAGATAAGCTTATAACCAGTCCTCTGAAAAGCCTAGAAGTGTTAACATTGAGCGGGTATGGTGGTAGAATGTTTCCGAAATGGGTGAGTAATCCATTGTTCTCTAAACTTACGACTATTTGCTTTGATAAATGCAAAAACTGTTGTCTTCTTCCACCTCTTGGTCAACTTCCAGAACTCAAGTCTCTCAAAATTGTTGGAATGCATGAGTTAGAATGCTTCGATGAAATGTTCCAATTGTTGGAGATCCTAGAACTTCGCGACATGCTTAATTTAAGGCTTTGGGTTCGGCTTGAAAATGATATGCCGCTCCTCCGTGAACTTACCATTGTCAATTGTCCTAGGATGGTTACTCTACCATCACTTCATTATCTTCGATCATTAGAGAAATTGGAATTAGAAAGCTGCCCTCAGATTCCATCCTTATCAGAGGATAGACTGTCAAGTTCAGTACAATTTCTGATTATTCAGGACTGCAACATGGTGAGTGAACGATGCAAAGAAAATGGAGGTGTAGACTGGATGAAGATAGAGCACATTCCCTACATAGAGATAGATGACCATATTGTAAGAGAATAGCAGACCATGAGGTATGAATACTGACTACTGCTTTTAAAATATGCATTGTTCTTATCAGTCCTGTATGCCTGTATGTATTAGCCCCGGAAGAAATACTTAGAAGTTGCTATCTCTTGTAGGTAGAAATGGTCTATGGATCCTTTAGTTCCAATACTTGCATCATAATTGAAAGTTATCGCGACTTGGTTATATAAATCATATTTATGAATTTTCATTCTAGTTTTAAAACTAGCTTGCATGCGTGTATTACTATCACACTAGCTCAATCAAATATATGGGTATAGTGGTAAAAGTACTTGGCACACTAATTTCAAATAGCTACCAGCCGTGTTTTTCAGCAACGCCGAGAACGAAGCTGGCCTCCTAAAACTGCAGACTTTAAGAGAGGGTTCATGATTACCTGGTAAAAGGGCAGTATTAAATATAGTTAGGTAACCTGTAGCCAAGGGTATTAACTGTAATACGTCCATTTTGGTATCTAGTTTTTTAGGTAAATATACAGTACCTAGACAATAATCAGGTAATCAAAATGCTAATGGGTAGTTAATCGAATTTCTCAACTCTAATAATGTGTTGGTTGCAGGATTGGTCACTTGACATTTATATAATATCTGTTACAATATCATCCTTTTTCCAGCTTAGTCTAATAATCTGATTTTTATTTTTATTTCCCACTTAATTTAATGCTAGGATATATACTTGTTGTTCGATCGTGTGCTAGAGTCTGCAGCAAATGTGCTAGCCTGAGTCCAAGCTTACTATCAATACATGTCGAGTGGAAGTATATGTAATCAAGACTAAGTTTTTTGAATTTTAGCTATTTTTGTTTTGTGGATTTTATCTTCAAACAGGTGTGTGATTTGAGTAGTAGCCAAAAGCATCTGTTAACAATTTTACTGGGACATATTACATGGTTGCAACCAAGAATGTTGATATTTGTTTGACAAAATTGTTTAAGCATTTGGTTGTTTTTCCAAGGTACTTTAATCTTCACATGTGATAATCTTCATGTGACTGATATGGTTTTGTTGTGATTACTGACTCTTGTTTTTACTTTATTAAATCTCTTATGGACATTTCTAAAGAGTTAAAGGGAAGCTGTCAGGAGCTAGCACATAATTAAGGAAAGGATTTATTTGCCTTGTGCAACAATTTGGATGATTTGGAAGTCTGCAGGTAACAACAAGATAATCAAGGATCAGCAGAGATGTGGACATCCAAGATTTATGTAAGGAGATCAAGGCAAATGCGGGACTTGGAAGTATAGGTTCCAAGATCTCATAGGCAAACTTGGAAGGAGTTTTCAAAGGCTTCCCTGTAATTTTCTGCCCCTTCTATGTGATTAAATCAAATCACATAGCTTCCCTGTATCTTAAACCTGAGGCTTTGCCTTTCTCAACAAAGTGTTAATTTTTATTTTTATGTTGTTAAGAGACTTGGAGTTTGTTTGTGAAACAGTACCCAATTTCGATTGATGTTTTGTGTTCCTTGTGTAGGAAAATACTTGGTGGAACAATTATATTATGTTTTGAGTCCAGTACCTAGTAAAAGGTGATTTGGTTCTGTTTGTACACAAAGCACAATCAATGCAACACCCCTGTTTTTTTCAACTATATTTGTGGTGTTTGTTGGGAGAAGCCTTTGGGGTTTGATTTAGGTGTTTGAAATCTGTGGTAAAACGGCCATAACTTTGTGCTCAGTCATTGAAATTTAGATCTGTTTTTTTTAAGTTGGAAGCTAAACTTTCTAGCTCTCTGCAGGTATAGAAGTATAGAACACATTTTCTGGTTCAGGGAAAACAATTTTGAAGTTCTGACTAGCAGTGTTAGTTGTTATTTTGTTTTGAAACAAACTCCTAAGGTTCGAACAAATTTTCAGTGTTTTTTGCGAAATTGTTATTTTAGTTTTCAAACAAATATCACCAAAAATTAAACTAGCTTAGTATAGTGAAGTTATTAAGAATGAATAACAAAGGGAACCGGAGAACCATCATTCAATATAAATATGAGAAGCAATTACATTTAGCATTTTTAAACCTAAGACTTAGGAGATTAACACCCAGATGACCACTTGATCATGCAACCACACTTTCCTATCTTGCTTTGTTTCCATTGATGCTATTC
>JABWDY010039963.1:0-23183 GCA_013358455.1 Thalictrum thalictroides | reverse complement strand
GGAAAAAAAAAAAAAAGATATACATGTAGCTTCTGACTATTACACAAATTTTAATTTTGGTCTACAATCTCCAAGAACACAAGATAAAAAAAAAATTGTAAGGAGAACAAATTTTACATGATACTATGGAGTTTGTGCTACTTGGGCTCGATTTTAGTTGAAAGGCCATACCCGCCACTGTATTCGAACGAACCACTGTTGGTTTTTTTAGGGAGATCGCCATTATAAGGATGGCTGCCTTTTGTATATTCGTCTTTTGAATCAAGATCTGTAGCCGATGTAGATGCATCTTTTCTTTGTTGAACATCACTATATGGATGCCTGCCTTTTGTATTATCAAATTCTGTAGCGGACGAGGTTGCAGAGGTGGAGTTTGTGTTCAGCCCATCGTTGTGAAGCATGGTCTCAATCTCTTTCACCATATCACCCATAGATGGACGATCTGCAGCTGACTCTTCAACACATTGCATTGCCAACTCAATAAATTTTCCGAAACCTACAAGATTGGCTTCAGTTCTAATAATTGGATCCATCAGTTCCCTCAGACCATAATATTGTGTGTCATTCTTATCTAGTCTCGTTCGCACCTCTCGAACAATGTATTTCCCTTTCTCTATTGGTTGTTTAGAAGTTATAAGTTCAAGCATCACCACACCAAAGCTGTAAACGTCGCTTTTTTCTGTCAATTGTTGAGTCATGTAATACTCAGGGTCCAAATAGCCCTACACGAAATTGGACAACGAACTTATGACGTTAGAGTGCTTAATTTTAAATAGATGCACTTTCCCTTATAATGAAACATGACAATAAAGAAACACATATCAATCAGATATTGCTACAATTATTAGGAACTAACCAGTGTGCCTTTAACTTGCGTTGAAACATGTCCCTTTGCAATATCGTTAACGAGCTTTGAGAGGCCAAAATCTGCAACTTTAGCTGTTAGATTTTCATCCAACAGGATATTGGTAGACTTGACATCTCTGTGAATTATAGGTGGGTTTGCAAGTTCGTGGAGATATGCCAATCCTCTGGCTGAACCTAGAGTTATACGAAGCCTCCTCTTCCAATCCAAATATATGCCAGATCTTCCTGCAGTATATATAATATAGTAGTGGATTTTAAATAAGTTTCTAATTCTTGATATGCTTGTTTTAGTATGTCAAAGACTCAAAAACTTTACCTGACAAGCTATCCCTTAAAGTTCCATTAGGTATAAATTCATAGACCAGCATCTGTTCTCCTTGCTCAAAACAAAAACCAACTAGGCTCACAAGGTTCTTGTGATGAACCCTAGAAAGCAATTCAATTTCCGTCTTAAACTCAAATCCACCTTGCATGGAATTTTGTTGTGCTCTTTTGATCGCCACCACTTGCCCATTAGGGAGCAATCCTCGGTAAACCTGAGGAAAGCAAGAAACAAATTACTCAAGTCACTAATGGAATAAATATTCCAATAGTTTGGTACTATATATTTAGGCATTAAACTTCACCTTCCCATAACCTCCAGATCCAACTTCATTGCTATCCAAGAAATTGTTGGTGCACTTTTTGAGTTCATCATATGAAAACCACCTGGCTCCTTTTAATTGTGGCGCACCACCGCTGTCTTTACCACTTGGAGCCCAAGATGCTGCAGCAGTCAGAAGAGTTCATCTAAACCAAATGTCCGTTCTCCAAAAGATCGAAATTCTTGCATTCTAATTGGTGCAGTATTCTTAAGCCTAAAATGAGTTATAGTTCTATAATTTACCAAATGGTCTGCTCAATTCAATCGCTCTTTCTGCACGTTTCTTTTGCCTAACAGCATAGACTCCCACCAACACAAGGGTGAGGATCAAAAGAGAACATCCAACTGCTATCCCAATAATTACTCCCAAGCTAAATGAAGTACCTCCTTTTCCATCTGAAATGGTTGTATAATATGTCAGTTTATTGCAACAAAAAAAGGTGTAACCATTCATGTCTTAATCAAAGAGTGAGCTACGTACCATGGAAATCATAGGGAGACGCAAGGAAATAGTAGGGTCCAAACTTTGGAGGAGGCTTGTAAGTTTGATGACTCAGCTCAAACCCAATCGTTAGAATCTCTGTTCGATTAAAGTACTTACCAATGGTTGGAAAGAGATCCAACTGAACCTGAAGATAATCGTTCTCATTGAAGACAGGCTTCTCAAGGAAAACTGAACCAGGAGTCAGGCCAAGTTTCGTCCACAAGCTCCTCTCTAGATCTTGGAAGACAGTAGCATTGGTCAAGTCACGGAAGGAGGGTGCCCTGAAATACAATGTTCCATCATATGGCAAGGCACATTCACAACTTTGAGGGTTAACCTTTTGATTAGAGATGCACGTCTTCGGGCCACAACGTGCTAGACTGGTGGAATATGAATCCCTCAATGGTTGCTGAGAGTTGCAGTAAGTATTTGGCAGAACGTCGCAGACTGGGTTTCCTAGAAGTCTGCAATGGATCAATGTATTAAGATCTGAAATGGGTACATGTAGGTGATAATACGAGCGACACAGACATAAGATATCTCCTTGAAGAAAAAATGTAAAGCTACAAATCAACATACTCACATAAGAACATTTTTGTATTCAGAACTCAGCGTTATTGAAGAAATTTCATTGTTTGCGAGATCAACTAGCTGAAGTTGCTGGCTAATGCTGTTTCCCATGTCTAGAGTGTCGTTCAATTGATTGTTCTTCAATTTCCTGTGCCATGGGTAAAAATGGCATAATGATCTATGATGGCTTACAGAAATTCTGCTTACTATTTTGAAAAATAAGTAAATTTATAAAATAAAAAGGAAGCTGAAAATCATACACTTGCTGTAGCTGTGGAAAGCTAAATAGAAGTTGTGGCACAGGCCCCACAAGTTGTCCATTTTCCATCACTCTGGCGACGCACCATAAGAAACATTTCAATGAAATGGATTAATTAAAATACTCACTCAGAACAACTGTAGTTTGGTGCTGAAAAAAACTTACAAAGTTGTCAGAGATTTTAAGGTTGAGAACCATATTGGAGCTGTAGATTCGGCGAACGAGTTGTTGCTCAAGTCCCTGTGGTGTTCCAAACCATCAGAGACTTCCATTCAATATTCATTATACAGCAGTAATAAGGGGCAAGAAAATGAGAGTAAATTTGGACATGCTATTTATGCAGATGATTTATCTTTCAATGCTTTGCTTACACATAATTGAGGGAATTCATTTCTCTTAGATCAGGAACTGGACCTGTTAGCTCATTACCTGCTAAGTGCCTGGAAAAGACGAGGAAAGAGAGAGGTTAAGATAACTATTGTCAAATTCCACCAACATGCGGAAAAACCACGAGATTGCAGCATTCAAAAGAATATACTCACAGTTCACTGAGAGAAGTAAGGTTCTTAAGGTTGGAAGGAACTGCCCCGCTAAAAGAGTTCCTATCAAGTCGACTGCAGAAAAACAGAGAATTGCATTCATGTAACCAGCTCAAGTCAAACAACAAATAACTGTGGGTTAACTATGTAAGGGAAGAAGATGCGATCAGCGGCTACTCACAGAACTTCAAGTGTCTTAACATATCCCAATGTTTCAGGAATCTCTCCAGTTAACTGGTTCCCATCAAATAGACTGTCGTCAAAGAGATTGAGTCACTTAGACACGATTGAAGGATAAAAATACAAGTTGATGATGGATGGTGTCTTACACGTGAATAAGGATCATCTGAGGATTGAAAAGCGTAGGAGAGATTTCACCTGATAGCTTATTCTTATTGAAATGACTGCAAGCTCGGAGAAATAAAGTCAGTGTTCATTACCTGTATGTATATAACACTTTTAAAATGCATCAAGAGATTCAGATTCTTACAAGTGCTTTGCGTTTAGAAGCTGGTCCAATCCAGGGGAATTGATTGTTGAGACAGGGATAGATCCTGTGAGCTGATTGTCAGCTAAATCCAACCAGTAAAGATTGGAAAGGTTGCCCAGTGTAGCTGGTATAGTACCGCTAAAACTATTTGAGTTCAAAGCCCTGAGAAGAGAGGCCAATAGATTAGACTAGTTTCACTATTATTAACAAAGATAAATGATTTGCTTGGTGAAATCTTACAGAAAGGTTAAATCTGTGAGCTTGCCAATCTCTTTCGGAATGTTTCCTGTAAAGCCACAGCCAGCAAGAATCCTGAAGGAGTGGAAAGATATATATTGTCATATATCCCAACTTCAAAATGATTAATCTCTTAACACAAATGAATAGTGTAAGTGTAGATCTGATAGGCTATTGTATCTTACAGAATATTTAGCTTTGTCAGCTCCCCTATTGAAGGAGACAATGATCCTGTAAGGTCTTTGTTAAATGATAGATCCCTGCACGTTCGTAAATGATCAATGTTCATGCCTTCTATTACTTATAAATTCATGTCTAACAACGGCATGTTGTTATGCATTAGAAGTAAGGAATGTACAACTTACAAAGATGTCAATTCGGATAATCCTCCAATGTCACCACCATTCAACGTACCTACAATGTTCATGGTAGACAATCCCCTGCAATAGCATTTGTGTCACTGGTAAATAAGAGGATACATATATTGTGATATGATGATGTAACAAGAAGGATGAAATACTCACAGTGCTGTCACTCTGGTACCATTACAGGTGATTCCTTCCCACCCTGCACCACAAGGATCATTGGGACTTCTGTCCCAGCTTGGTGGCAGGTTCTTCCACTGATTTCTTAGAGATTGGAGTGCTACAGCTGCACCACCACCAGTACAACTGTGTAAGTGTACATATTAATTTGCAATGTTGTTGACTCTTTTTTATTTTTAATTTGGATTTTCGACTCTGGATTTGCTGCACCCTATTTATAATAGTATAAACCCTGTAATTGTACAAGTGCATACTTACTTGATATGTTGTTTTTGGTTAGAAGTTTTAACTATATTTGAACAAGAACTTTAAGCTTATGCCAAATACTCCAAGAAAACCGAACAAATCAATTTCTATCCAAGAAAATACTTAGGAGAAGGAAAAGAAAAATTGATCATATTATCGGAAACATTCATATGACAATCTTCTTTCAAAAGCCAAAAACAATGTTTCTATGCACTAAAATGCCACTCATTTCATTCAAAATGTTTTCTATTTTTTCATAGCATAGAAAGATAACTAAATTCTATTCAACTATGATAAGCCTCGAAACTTAAAGAAAACAGAATTGTTGTGATATACAGAAAGGGTGAGAGCAATTAATTTACCATCTCTTGGATCTGTTGCTGCAGATACAAGCTCAAATCCAACAAAGCAGAACACCATGAAGAACAACATCAACATCTCAGCCATAGTTTTGGATCTTCTAAACCTTCCACAAAGTCAAACTGACACTTCACCAATCACTATGGTTATACTAAGTAGGTATGTGTGTTAAAATTTTCCAACACTTGAAAACACTCTCACCATCCGCACTATTACTATAACACCTTCCACCACCACCCAACACCAAGAAGAAAAAGAAAAATTACAACTTTTTCTCTTCTTTTCTTCAGGTGGGTGTGGTGATTTTACTTATCATAACTTGTCTTCAAAGCCAACTTTTCCATGTATAGACTCAATCATCATTATAACCCCTTCTTTTCTCCATTTTCTTGACTCTTGTTCCTTGTAATGATCAAATAAAAACTTAGTGCTTGGTTGTTTTACTGTTTCCTCCGCCTGTTTGCTGTTATATTATATGAATGACTGAATGAGTATATTTCATCTATAAGATGGAACATTAATGAAGTTGTCATCATCATTCATATCAAAGACTTTGAATATTTCTTTGGCGAGCTAGTTGTTAGCTTATTTTGACAGTCAAAATATATACTATAGTATAGGTAATGGGACACTACAGTTGTTTTCTACAACATTTTGGGAATACTAGTGTAGGCTTTTTATTAATGGCTGTCATTATAACTTATTGTATGGTTCCATACTCTACAGAATATAGTAATGGTGCGCGGCAGATTATATTTGATTGATCCTTAGGGATAATATGATTATGTTTTGTATGACCCTTCTTCGAAACACTTTAGGTTGTTCTACATGTTTTAAAGGACTAGTTCACGTATATATGGATTATGTCTATATTACAAGTTCGCGTATTTTTGATGCTTTAGACATGCAGTTTGGAGTGAGTAGTTTTGTTTCCAATCATTGAGGCATTTTTTTCCTAGGAAACAAAAAAAGACAATTCCCCCTGTCAATTATAACATTTAGCAAAATGTTTGATGTTAAATTTTGATGTCATTCATCATCTTATAGTCATAGTACAGTGTAAGGTTAACAGTCTGTATAACTCTCTATGCCTAGCCGGCTTGAAAAGTATATAAATGGATGGATTTCATTATCAACAGTTGGCTTGTGGGGAGGTATACAATATATATAAAAGGACCCACATTCTCTCTCTTTCTAAACCATACCTACCTACTGAACTAACTACATTTAACAACAACATGACTTTGTCCAATTCCCACTTGGTTTGTATATTTGTCGCATGTCCATTACATTCTATCGAGATTGGTGTTACATTGGATGAGATCATCGAATGGTTTTAAACTATTTGTAAATGAAGTATGTATGTGCACAACTTGATTGGTTTATCCATTTGTGTGGAAGATACTATGACAGGTTACCTGAAGTTCATTGATTTAAATGCTTTGATGAGTAATTGAATACTAGATGCAACTTGTTTGCCAGTTTTCTCAATGGTGGTCATATGGCAGAAGTTGTTGTCAAGTTCTTTAGGAGTTAATTGCTTTTGCTAATTAGTTAGTACTTAATAATTCTAGCTTCTAGCTTCTCCTTGAAGCATATGAAATCATCATTACCATATAACTTCAAAAATGATTATATCTTAAGATAGAGGCTCAAACCTTAGTATAGTAGGTGGTTGTTCAGTATTATATTTACACACTTAGCTTAATCAATAAAATCTTTGCTTATTATCATATGATTATGAATGTAATGTTGAAGTTGACATACCCAACTACCATGAAAGTCTTGAAGTTGCATTTGAAGGTTTTTCCAAGCCAAGTCAAGAGTTGTTGATGTTGAGTTTAAAATGAATCATGATTTATCAACACTTTTGAAATACAATTTAAGTTATGTCAAATCCAGTAGCTTCAGCTTTGGGTTGCCAATTGCTCTAAATAATTGATTTGTAATACAAGTGTTTACAACTTATATTACATATTTACATATATAAATTCAGTTGACATACAAGATACAACTATACAAGCACAAGCAAGCCTAACTGGTTGTCTCACATTATCCTGAACTCAGCTAAATCTTTTTTAATTACTCAATTAACATGTTGTTGTATAGTTTATGCTGATCATGATAATCTTTCAACTATCTGAATAGTTCTGCAAAAGGATTTATTATGGTCTCTCTGTCTGATTAGATACAGACTCGTTTATTTTCGAAAGCATCGTTTTCGTACCAAAATTAAATTGCCCCTTCACAAAACCATAGGCTTATTAAGATATCAGACTTCGGGGTTCTTACGTACGAGGCACGCGGCTTGCCAGATAGGAATCGTGGGCATTTCTCAACCTTATGTGATCACTGAGCAATCAAGTTGTGGTTGATAGATATATAGAGCTTTATATTATTCCTGATGTGAAGGTCAATGAAAACAAAAGCAAATGGGTTTAAAGTTTAAAGTTTAAACTCCCACCGTGCATGCCATAGTTGAATGCATCAATGGAGAAAAAATTGGAAGTTCTAGTTGTGATTTGGAATTTGATTAGTGCAAAACAGTAGATAGATTACAAGAAGACATTAACAAGATATTGATTGACTTATAAAAACTTAGACATGTGTTGATAAAAGGCAGATATAAACAACTACTAGTAGAAGTTCGTTGTTAATTAATATATAATGGTTGTTGGAATCTAAGGGTCTAAAATGTTTTTGCAAAGAAGTTTTCAAACACAAGTAGCAAATCAGAATCTAGTGATTATTATTAATATTTGATCTCAATTTGATTGAATAATTAACAATAAACTAAGTCAATTAACAATTGCCTTTGAACATGCAATAAAAGTTATCTTCTAAAAGATAGAAAATGAGTTCTTAGATGTGAAGAGAAGAGAAAAAAGTGTACAGTTCACACAAATCCAACCCAATAACAAAATAAAAATGGAAAAAGTGGAAACAATTCTGCAAAATGTCCAACATTTCATAGATGACTGAGTCTGTTATTGATGTGTACTTGTGGTGCAACATGTTCTCATGGACCTATAAACCTCTTCAATCCATTAAAATGAGAAAGTCTTGCAAGCAACTGCTCATCATATTCATTAACTGTTATAGTATCAGTAGACTATAAATCGATCGACCAGCATTTTAATATATTAGTTTTAAATTGGGAATATCGCGCGCAACCCCCTCCCTCCCTGATCTCTGCTTGTTTTATGGTTTATTGATAATATGTTCTCTGCAATAAATAAACTGAGCTAGCTAGTCTGTCATTAGGCATTAGCAACATAGAGAATAAGATAGTGAAGGCCGGCCGGCTGGCCAAGGCACAAATGTCACATTTATAAGTCTGGCGAAAAGGCCGAGGAACTTATATATAAACTTTGTCATCATCTCTATGACCTCTTGTCATTTGTCTAATTCTCATATTTGATAATTTTATATACTGATACGATTCTGATGACTGTCAAGCTCTCTAAAATTCTTTTTCTTTCTTTTTAAGTAAACAATATAAGATAGCTTTTGTCAATCCAGTGTATTTTTTTCTGGCTTGTTGCTTTTGAAGCAAAGTTATGGTTAATTAGAATATAAGTATAGCTAAAGTGTCAGTATTCGAATGTCATAAGAGGTAAGACATTGAGTTTTAAGGGAAAAAAGAGTATATTGTATACTCACCCTATCATATGTATTATGGACCTAATTATGGGACCTTCTTACATTTAGGTGCCTAAACCGGTCGCGCAGTCAATCCATAAGCTAAGTTAATCTGCAGGTGGTGCTGCCTATGAGCAGAAAATTACTTGAGAATATTAGTAAAGCATTATACTCATTTGTAACAAAGAAGTAATTAAGGTCCTTTGTACTGCACTTAGTTCTGGTAGTTCCACAACCTTGGACATGAATGGTAGCACACTAGCACCTACTGCATTCACTTAAACATGCACAGCAACATTTGTGCAGTAAGCCTCTTTCTTCATGTACTTCAACATGCATTAAAAACTTGAAAAACTTTTCGCAATTTTCTCCAAGAACATTAGGATTAATATTTCGAAATAAAGAGTTTAGAACCTTTGGATGTTTGGCATTTAGTAGTGAATCATAATCTTATATTTGTCTAAAACAACCATAGGCTCATTGAAGCATTTTCATTTCTATCTGAAAAGGTTACTGTTCCCCTTCTTGCACTGTATAAAAATAAGGATTACATTTGTTCTTTCAAAATCGCATATTTAGGTAACTTACAAAGCATAAGGAGATGCAATGAAATAGTAGGGTCCAAACTCAACAGAAGGCTTGAATGTTTGATTGCTCAGGTAATATCCAATCCTTTGAATCTCGGTTTGATTGAAATATTTGCCTACGGGTGGAAACAGGTCCAGTTGAACCTGTAGGTAGCTGTCTCTATTGAAAAATATATTCTGAAGGGAAACTGAACAAGGAGTCAGGCTGAGTTCAGTCCACAGACTCATTTCCAGTTCATGGAACACAGTAGCGTTGGACAAGTCTGTGAAGGAGGGTGCTCTGAAATAAAATGTTCCTTCGTATGGCAAGGCACAATCACAACATTGAGGCTTTAACTTCTCATTAGAGGGGCACGATTTGGAGCCGCAACTTGCTGTGCTTGTGGAATAAGATTGGTTCTGTTGTTGCTGATCTTGAGGTTTGCAGTAGACTGTATTATTTAAAACATTGCAGACCGGGTTTCCTGAAAGTCTGCATTATGACAGATGCAGTTAGCTAGTCATATAAAATACAAGAAAATGACCTACTTGAAGGAATATGCAAGCTACAAAATCGACACACTTACAGAATAACATTCGCATATCCAGAACTCAGCTTGACTGACGAAATATCATTGTTTTCGAGATCAACTAGCTGAAGTTGTTGGCTAATATTGCTTCTCAAGTCTAGAGTGCCGTTAAATTGATTGTTCTTCAATTTCCTGTCACAAGTACAAACACGATTTAATTGATATCTGATAGACTTAGTACTACTTAACCTGTATTTTTGTTTCATTTTCATCGTTTAATATTCCAATAAAACAAGCACTTTCTTTCTGATAATCTTACACTTGGTTTAGTTGTGGTAAGCCAAATAACATTTCTGGTACAGATCCCTGAAGGTTTCCATTTTCCATTACTCTGCCAACAAGCCATAAATAACGTTTCAATAAAATTAACTAAAAGTAATAGTCATACTGTATAGTTTAAGTGGCTATTGAGAAAACTCACAGTGTTGTCAGAGACTGTAAGTTTGAGAACCATCTTGGAGCTTCAGATTTATCGAATGAGTTGTTGCTCAAGTCCCTGAAGTGCAACAAAACCATACGACATCTAGTCAATATTCGTCATAAATGGTTAGGGACAGGAAGATGAGTAAAATTTATTAAGCCATGCATGCTTATTATACAGATTATTTAAAACGGCAATGCCTTCTTACACGTAATTGAGGGAGTTCAGTAGGCTTAGATCAGGAATAGGACCTGTCAGTCTATTGTTTGCTAAATGCCTGGAGGAAATGAAATAATCAGATTATGAAAACCATAGTAAACCTCCACAAACATGCATCATCTAGACTATAGAAATTCATGAATTAGATATAACACTCACAGTTCACTGAGAGTGGTAAGGTTATTAAGGTTGGATGGAACTGTCCCACTTAGTGAGTTTCTATCAAGTCGACTATATCAAAGAACAGCGAATTGTGTACATGTAAACCAACTCAAGTCAGAAAAGGGATAGAAATGTGATATAATGGATCATGCAAGATTAGCAGATATGATAAGAAAGCCACTCACAGATTTTCAAGAGTCGTTACAGCTCCCAGTGTGGAAGGAATCTCACCAGTAAACTTGTTTTCATCGAATAAACTGTTATCAAAGAATAATCCCTCAGCAGAGATCCAAATCAATAGAAGGTATCAAAAGCTTAAACTTTGATGGACAAGTATGTTGTCTTACATGTGAATGAGGACCATTTCCGAATTGAAAAGCTTAGGAGAGATACTTCCTGATAGCTGGTTCTTATTGAAATGACTGCAGGCTCAAAGAAATTAGACAAGCGTTTGTTGCATTTAACGACAACTTTATGTTTAAAGATGAGTTCTAAATTTCTTACAAGTGCTTGGCACTTAGAAGCAGGTCTAATCCAGGGGTATTGACCGTTGAGATGGGGAGAGATCCTGTGAGCTGATTGTCAGCTAAGTCCAACCAGTAAAGTTTGGAAAGGCTTCCTAGGGTAGGTGGTATAGTACCGCTAAAGTTATTTGAGTTCAAAGCCCTGAGAAGATAGGTCAATGATTTAAATTTTCTCTTACTAACAGATAGAGAAAAAGGATTTGCTTATCATAATCTTACAGAAAGGTTAACTCTGTAAGTTTGCCAATCTCTTCCGGGATAAATCCTGTAAAGCCACAGCCAGCAAGAATCCTAATGGAATGGAAAGACATAATAATGTGATTAATCTCTTAGCAGAAATGAATAATGTGAGTGTATAATCAACAAGGATAATGCATCTTACAGAATATTTAGCTTTGTCAGATTCCCTATCGATGGAGAGAGTGATCCTGTAAGACCTCGGTTATATGATAAATCCCTGCAGACCCATAGAAAATCAATGTGTGCAATCTATATGTATAACTTATAAATTCATCTCTAACAACAATATGATCTTACAAGTGTGCAGTAGAAGAAAAATGATGAGCTTACAAGGATCTCAACTCGGATAGTGCTCCAATGTCGCCATTATTTAAAGCACCTTTAAGATTTGTGTTAGTCAATCCGCTGCACAAGCATCAACATCACTGGTCATTTAGTGGACATATTTTGATCAGATGATGATATAACAAGAAGGATGAAATACTCACAGTGCTGTTACTCTGGAACCATTACAGGTGACTCCTTCCCAGTGTGTACCACAAGGGTCAGTGGGATTACTATCCCAGCTTGGTGGCAGGTTCTCCCACTGATTCTTTAGAGATTGGAGTGCTGCGACTGCACCACAACCCCTTATATGTTCATTTATCCATTAATCAACGCTTATTAATTATTATCGGAATACTAGTTGAATATGTATAAAAGCTTTCACTGTATGTTTGATTCAGAATATATTAACCCTTGAGACAGAACTGCTACATATACACCACGACACGAACAACAACTTTGCTAGAGCAATACACACAAATTAAGTACCCTTCTCAGCACACACTTCATGCTGATATTCTATCCTAAAAATACTAATTTAAGTGAAAATCACATATCCTAATGCTGAATCCAAATGGTATTAGGTTTAGATCCTTGGTTATGATCCAAGAACACGCGTTACTACTGAGAAGCTGTTTATAGTGTTTATATATATTTACTAATAAAACAATGAATTGCAAGGATAGATTAGTTTACCATCTGCAGAATCTGTTACGGCAGATATAAACTCTACTCCAATAAAGCAGAACACCATTAACAGCAACAACAGGAAGTGGATCTCTGGCTTCTCAGCCATACTCTTGGCTCAAATGAGACCTCACAAAAAATCAAATTCCACTTCACTATGGTTACAACAAGTGTTTGTTAACCAAATTTACAAAACTTGAATGCTTTATATATTCATTTCAAATGCAAATTTTTCTGAATGAGTAGAGTATATACTCAATCGTCATCGCATCTCCCTCTATTGTTTTGTCTGTAATATATGTTTGTTCCTTGTAACTATCAAAGCCAAAGATTGATATTGTTTACTGTTTTCTCGGCCTGTTAGTTGTTTTTCCACAATGGAATGAGGAGGGTATCTTTCATGCAAGAAGAATGTTAAGAAGTTTACACAATTCATCAAAGACTTCAGAAGTTTCTTTGATCAAGTTTATGGTATTTTCAGATGGTTTTAACTTCAAGTGTTTGTCTCAAATTAGCATAAATAAATGTTTCAACTTGTAGAATATAGGAACGGACGGCAAATATGATCTTCGAGAATGATAAAATTTATCTGGTCCTTCTTCAAGACATACACCACATAAACAAACAAAATTACTTTTCGATTATACGAGCTTGCAGGTTTTGAAGAACTATTTCCGGATCAAAATACAATGAAATGTCAGAAGAAATGTGTTTTACTTGATAGCAGTTCTCATTTGCTCGTCTTGTAATCTATTCATCATAAACAAACTCATGAATATAGCTCTTGCACTATTTCTCATCATTCTCTTGCAGTTTCAAAAAATTTTACAGTGTTTTAGCTGTGACTTATGCCTAACTACAAGTTAAAGTAGATGTGTTATGAGGCAATTATGAATTTATGACAATTATCAAATGCGTCTTACGCCGTTATGTGCCTCCGAAATGCTTAAGACTTGAGTTATTTTAATTTGCTCAGAAATTAATATATTGATAGCCAGCAAAAACACAAAGCTAATTACAGATTTGGTGTAGGAACTAACACGTACTTTGTTAGTTTGTTTACAACTCTGTGGCATCTTGTCTTTGTCTCTTGTATTGGATACAATGGATTGCATGAAATGGCTGTCATCATCTGATGTGTACTGATTTTTAATCCAATCTAAGTAAGCAAGATTGAAGGAAACATTATGTAGAGATTTTATGCGGAAACCTTCCAATAGAGAGTAAAACCTCAGTTGCACTAAATCCACTATGCTCAAAGGACTGGCTAAACAAAGATATATACAGTTAGCTCGGTGTTACATTAAGAACAGGACAAAACCATGACATTTCTCTCATACAACACCTGAAAAACAAACCAAGTTACCCTAGCTTGAAGTAGCTGCAGGATGTTGGGTGGAATTTGAACATAAAAAACTGTAGTTCATAAGGAACTTGAAATTTGAATTCAGCAACCAAAAATGTAGTCCACAAGGAAATCTTAACCAGTCAGAAGAGTTGTGCTTACAAACTACTAACTATTAATGCGCCCCCTAGACATCTGAATTCCAACTGCCTCCACTTTGTTGACAATGAACTTGATTGCAGCCACCATCTAGTTCTCCTAGTTGGTAGATGCCTTTCATGCACACTGTAACCTGTTACGAATATGTAAATGCTAAAGTCAGTTTGAACTTGATGGCTTCCGAATTCAACATCCACACTACTAAATCCAACCAAATCACGAAAGCTTACTCAGATTATATGTGGTGAGCTGCATTGATTGAACCTATGTGGTGAGCTGCATTACTCAGATTATATGTGGTCAGATTCTAACTATAAGAATCTGACCGAAGAAAAGCAGGAAAATGAAGAGTGTAGGCAATATAACCTTAGAGTAATAGTTAACGACTGTAGAACAAGAAAGTAGAACAATGCCTTGATAAGGATCCATTCTGTTTACAAAAGCGTTATCCTCAAAATTCTTCATATGTAATGGGTAGTCAGAGACTCACAGAACATTTGTCTTCCCTTGGTATATATTCAAGAGGTCAGGAACTATTTCCACAAAATTTGTTACATATTTCTGCAAGAAGTTCTTATCAGACATCTTTAACATTGGACCTAAGCTCCGATCTTTCTCAACCAGACCATTTGAAATTAAAACTTTGATCACCGAACACCTTGGAAGTATCCTTTTCTTGTAGCTTAACATTAGAATCACTGGATTTTGCAAACAGTGATGCTTATCATAGCCCATTTTAGTCACAAGGAGTTCCATGACGCTCATTATTTTCTTCCCAGATATTGACATGCACAGTGGTTGCTTTCTGAAAATACTGCTAACCTCATCCTCAGACCAACCCCAACTCTTAAAAATATTAACTTTCGCTTCCCAGGATGATTTGCTCAAGGATGACAACACACCAATTGCTGTGACAAACAATGCTTTGGAAGGATCAAATCCCATTCTCTTAATTTCTTTGACGTGCTCATTGAAATGACTAGTCCTTGTCATTAACTGAGGCTGAGCTGCTACTAATTTTGAAATATTGGAGTCTGATACACCATGCCCCCGCAAAAGTTCAATTTGGGGTTTCATCTTTTTGTGTGGATTAGCTAGAACATAACCTGTTGATCGCTTAATCAGTCTTACGAGATTTTTGTCAGTATGAACAATACTCTTGAGGAAACGTATTGCAGGTACGAGTGACTTCTCTAAGCTTAGTGTAAAGATATATGGATACCAAGAAACAGTGTTGGCAAGCTCAGGACCAGAAAGCCCCAAAGAGTGAAAAAAATCAAGTTTGGGCTTAAGGGTTTTGTCTACATTGGATAAAAGATAAGAAGGATGCTTTTGAATTAAAACAGCGATTCGATTGTTGGGGAATCCATACTTTTTCAAAAGGGTTAAGACAGAATCTGGATTAACTGAGTTTTTCAACTGGACCTTTTCAGATGCATAAATAGCTTTTTCTTCTGATAATCCACATGAATTGATGAGATAATTGATTGTAAATGATTTCTGATTTGTGGGGTTATTAGAAATAAATCTATTGTGAAATGGGGTTTGAAGAAAATACAAACTTTTTATTGATTCTCCATTAAAACAAAACAACCCCTTGTTTGGTTTTTTTACAACTCTCGAGCAAAGAAAACCAAACATAGTTGCTTAAAAGATTCAAGATAGAAGAACTACTTTGTTTCTAAGAAGTAGAGATTGAGCAAACTCACTTCAGAATTCACATTAACACTTTCCTTCCTCATGAACCCTGCGCTCTTCAAAACCTTGCCACTGCAAACTCAAGCATTTGATACTTTGAAAGAGGTTGAGGTTGTCAGGTTGGACGGTTGGTCACTCAAATTCATTAGGGCTACGCATTTACTAAGGGCCACCAAGTTTCATAGAGAGCAGACCCCAAACCAGTCACTCACCTCATTTGGGTTGTACTGGTTACGGTCTTGCAGACTGCAGAGTGAACATGATCATTTACGTTGTAAAGTTGTTGGAGGTTTGAGCTTTTAAGCTTAATTATGGCTCTACATGTGTCCTATGCAACTCTGACGTGGAAACCATCAGCCACTTGTTCTTCTCATGCCCAGTTGTTCAGACAGTGTGGGAGGCCTTACTTGGGCACCTGGATCGTGCTGCTGCGCAGCCTGCAGACCCAAGGGCTGTCCAGTGTGCTTGGTCCTGCCTTAATACAGAGGAATTGGCGAAGACATCTGGCTGCTGCTCCCTTACACTACTCTATGGGTCCTATGGTCTGCGAGAAATGAAATTATCTTCAACCAGGGGAACTTTGAGCTGCAGAAAACTATGAGGAAGATTAAGTGCTTCATATGGTCAACGAGCAGCGTAGAAACTATAAGAGAGACCAAAAAGTGATTGATTTATTGCTCGGGTGGGAAAGCCTGGTCAAAGACCAGTGGTAGAGACATAACAGGGCTGGACAGGGGAGAGCTTGTATCAGGTTGCTGCTGCTAAACTATCAAGTATGCAGACTCTGGGGGTTACAGGCCTGGTAATGTCATGTATCTTATGATGTTTTTTCAGAACTATAGCAAACCTTCCATGACATTCTCTTAGATAAACATTAATAACACATTCTCTGCAGCTTTTGCCTTCAGTTTAATTATATCCAAACACCCGAGAGAGAATGTTGTTTGCAAAAACAGAACTCAGACAAGAGAGGCGGAGATTCCAACTCAAACTATAATTTAGAGTTAATACAATACACAAGTTCAAAAAGCAAAAACATAAATATTTGCCACTGTACAATATAACCATGCTAAAGCTACCAAGTAAACCACCAAATCTGCACCTTATTGTCAAAATGGAATTCGACAAGGGATGGAAGGTAACAATTTAGTTCCATCCAATCCATTCAATCTAAGTCTTACCTCTTGAGTGATGTTCCTCACTGGCAGTGATTATTCCACCAGGTGAAAAAAGAAGTATTTGACATGAAAGATAATTAGATAGCGTAGCATCATAGCACATAGCACTAAAGAAAAACAGCCATTAAAAAAGTGAAAGAAAGAGATTTGCTTCATAAATCACAACAGTATACATTAAACTTCATCAATTGAGAAATTTAAACTTCTTCACAGATATTCCAAAAAAAAAAACTATATCGCAATTTTCTCAATCTGTCCATCAATAACCAGTACGTACTGAGATTCTGACTACAAATAACCCTCTCCACTAGAAGTTTGAAGCAATACTTGCTTGGCAGATAGTCCAATATAATGTCATTTTGGTTCACAAAATTGAATAACTTTGAGCCTTGTCTCCCTGATATCGTATGATAACACAATTACGTGGCCTACTGGGGGTGCAACAATAATTACCATTTAGTGGCCTCTGTAGTGCGTTATGAATATGTAACTGCTGAAGTCAGTTCGAACATGATATAATGATGGCTTCAATTTCAACTTCTAGACTGGTAAATCCATCAAATTCCAAAAGCTTACTTAAATTATATATGACGAGCAACTTTGATTGAAACCTTCAAACGATAAGACGTTTAAAGATGTCCACACAGTACGTCCGTATACACTCGTCCATCACTCAAGAAAAGCAGACAAAATGAAGAGATCACTACAGTCATATCTACCGCCCACATAAAGAAAGTACGATCATGTCTTCATAGCTATCAATTCTGGGTGGTCACAGAACATTTGTCTTCCCTTGGTATACATTCAAGAGGTCAGGATTTTTTTCCACAAAGTTTGTTACATATTTCTGCAAGAAATCCTTCTCAGACATATATAACATTGTACCTAAGCTCCGATCTTTCTCAACCAGACCATTTGAAATTAAAACTTTAATCACTGAACACCTTGGAAGTATCCTCTTTTTGTAGCTTAACATTAGAATCACTGGATTTTGCAAACATTGACACTTATCATAGCCCATTTTAGTCACAAGGAGTTTCATGATGCACATTATTTTTTTCTCAGATGATTTCATACAGATTGGTTGCTTTCTGAAAATGCTGAGAACCTCATCCTCTGACCAACCCCACCTCTTATAAATTTCAAGTTTCGCTTCCCAGGATGATTTGCTCAAGGATGACAACACACCAATTGCTGTGACAAACGATCCTTTTGAAGGGTCCAACCCCATTCTCATAATTTCTTTGACAGTCTCACTGAACCGACTATTCCTTATCATTACATTAGGTTTACTTATTAGTAGTTTCAAAATGTTGTAGTCAGACACACCATGCCCTCTCAAAATTTCAATGCAGGTGTCAGTCTTTTTTCTGGATGATGAAAAACAGAAAAATTTGATCTCGTAATCGCTCTGAGAAGATCATCGTCAGTATGAACAATACCGTTGAGGAAATTAACTGCAGGTAGAAAATGCTTCCCTAAGCTTCGCCTCATAGTGGTTGGTCGCCATGAAAGTAATTTGGCAAGGTCAGGACCAGAAATTCCCAAAGAGCAGAAAAATGAAAGTTTGGGTTTAAGGATTTTATCTGCATTGGATAAAAGTAAAGTGGGGTGCTTTTCAATGATGGTGGAGACATAAGTTTTGGGGAATCCATAGTTTTTCAAAAGGGTTAAGACAGAATCTGGATTAACTGAGTTTTTCAACTGGACTTTTTTAGATGCAGAAATAGCTTTTCCTTCTGATAATCCACATGAATTGATGAGATAATTGATTGTAAATGATTTCTGATTTGTGGGGTTATTAGAAATGAATCTATTGTGATATGGGTTTTGAAGGAAATACAAACTTTTTATTGATTCTCCATTAAAACAAAACAACCCCTTGTTTAGTTTATTTTTAACTCTTGAGCATAGAAAACCAAACATAATTGCTTCAAAAAGATTCAAGATATAAGAACTCACTTTGTGTCTAAGAAGTATAGATTGAAGGAACTCACATCAGAATCACATTACGATTTTCCTTCCTCATGAACATTGCGCTCCCAAATTCAAACCCTCTTGCTACTGGAAACTGAACCTTGAAAAAGAGCATTTGAAACTTGAAAGAGGTTGAGTTCGATGTTCGTCACTTCGTCTTACAATTGATTAGGGCTAACGCATCTACTAAGGGCCACCCCATTTCAAAGGGAGCGGACCTAGAGTGCTCAGTGCCCACTGCCCACCCTGCATATTTTCCACACATCACAAGATTTAATTCCTGTGCTAAGGTCTTCAAATTGCAATGCTAGTTCCAAATCCAAAAATTGCACCAACCACACCACCAAGAATTGCACTCCATACTCCATAGCATCTTTATTTGGTCACACTTTTTTTTTTTGATGAAAATCTATCACATTAGATTAAATAACCATAGGGGCAGCTAATGCTGCTAACATAATGTCAAGGTAAGGTCCCATGGCCAGGTGGAAATACTCCCACAAAGCAAACAAGTTCAGAGGAAGAGGTTACAGATAGAATACTATGGAAAATGACAGAGTTCTGCTAAAGAAGGTTTGGATTTTGACATCTCCTCTGTAGTGATAGCATAATGGCTAGACAGTCTCCTTCCAGCTCTTAATACCTGCCACTTTGAGAGCACCTTCAACTGCTTTAAGTTCAGCCTCTTGAGCATTACATGCTTTGATCTTCCCATAAACAGTTCCCAAGCACACCCTGAGGCTGTTTTAATCACAATGCCAACTGCTCCCTTACAACTTCAGGAAGCCATCCGTAACCAGGGCGAGAAACCGAAAGCATAGAAGTTAACAACGCAGAAGCAGTAGCAGTATGAAATGGCAACAAAGATTCCAAACGACAACTCAATTCAACAGGAGACCTGAAAATGCGAATAGTAGATGGCAAATTCTGCTTAGGAATTCGAAAGGTAGAAGAAAAAGAAGAACGAGTAGCTTTAGCTTCAGAAGCAATTCTTGAAGAAGCTGCTTTCGTTGAACGGAGAAACGATCGAGCACAAGAGGTAGCTATTGCCATGATGGTTGTTGCAGAGTGCTGTAAACCCCTAGCAGAGTTGGTCACACTTTAGCAATAGATGACTCAAGGATTTAGAACCAGATTTGTATAACTGACATAAGACAGAAATTGAGGGAACCTCTAAGCAAATAATGCTAGATGCTCAGAGGTTACCAAGTCCAACCAGTTTTTGTTTCTTGAATCTTATGCAAATGTTTGTGTCTTATGCAACTCCTCATTACTGAAACTTCAAAAAGGTTGGACTTGGTAACCTCTAAGGGCTGCCCTATTTCAAAGAGAGCGGACCTGATGGAGCCTTGTATTTTAATTTTAGATTGGTGGATATTTGCAACCTATAGCAATTAAGCAAATGAGATAAGTTTATATGTACATCAGAAGCTAGATGTGCTGACTGAATTTGCTTCATTGAAGTGCCATACTATGCTTTCTTCGACCAAACTGCTGCTTCTTGACCTGTACCAAAATCAGAGTCCGCTTTTCTGCCGTGACTTCTGCTTCTTTTGGCTCTGTTGTTTGTCTGAGATAAACATCAATAAATCCTTCCCAGCATCTTCTGGTCTAGGTTAATTACTTTTGTAACATAACTCAGAGACCAAAACTCATCACTATACCGAGATCAATCTTAGGAGGTTTGGGACATGGGACCCTTGACAGAATCTTTATTGTAGATTTGCTCACGGAGAATTTTGCAGACACCATAATCAAAATGCTTTCATTCAAGGTGTTGTTCTGTTCTTGTAGGATTTGTGAACTACTAAAATGATCCTCCCATGTTAAATATAGTGTTCTAAAATGTAATATGCATATTGATCTTACCACAACATAAAAATGCCATACATCATAATTGCCAAGGTAACATACATTATTGATGATGTTTTTGGAAAAGGCAATTCAAATATTCTGAAAATATAATATCTACCACACCACTCTAGATTTCAATTCAAAAAACTCTGACATCATTAAACATAGTCAAAAACAAAAAATAAGCTTTCGTTTTGCAGAAGAAATGCTCTTTGATTTAGAGTAATATGTAGACTACGCATCATCCTCTAACAAGTGAAAGCTTACCTGGAGTATATGGCAAGGGCCAATGGATACTTCACTTGAAGTCTTTGAATTCTCGCAACTAAGAAGAATAAGTGTGCTCACATACTAATTATCACAAGATTCTGGTCTAAGATCACCAAGAAAAGAAGACTAAATGAGTAAATAAAAACAATAAGAAAACAAAGATAGTCCATTCATAGAAAAACAAACCAATTTCATATGATCTTCATCCTTATAGTTCTTCATAACTAATAGACAGTCATAGAGCATTCCTTTTCCCTTGGTACACATTCAGCAATTCAGGAACTTTTTCCACAAAGTCTGTCACATATTTTTCCAAAAAATCCTTATCAGACATAAGTAACAATGTAGGTATGCTTTCATCTTTCTCAACCAGACCATTTGAGATTAAAACATGGATCACCGAACACCTGGGAAAAATTCTCTGCTTGTAGCTTAACATTAGAACCATTGGATGCTTCACTAGTATGCGAGAATCATAACCCATTTTGTTCACAAAGAGTTCCATAATGGACGTTATTTTCTTCTCAGACGACATCATACAGCCTGGTTGCTTACAAAACGCGGTGCGGACATCATCCTCAGACCAACCCCACTTCTTATAAACCTCAACTTTCGCTTCCCAGGATGCTTTACTCATAGATGACAAAATACGAATTGCCCTAATGAACGAATTTTTCGAAGGGTCAATCTCCATTCTCTTAATTTCCTCAAAAATCTCATTGAACCTATCAACCCTTGTAAGCACTTTAGGTTGGGATACTAATAGCTTGGAAATATTTTCTTCAGGTACACCATACTTCTCCAATAATGCAATATTGGGTGCCAACCTTTCCAATGGATTTAGTACAAGAAGTCGTGGTGAGCGCTTAATCACAGCTAATACATTACTATCAGTATTAACAGCACTCTTGAGAAAACTAATAGCAGGTAAAATAGTTTTCCTTAAACTTACGCGCAAAATCTTTGGGTCTCTTGTAACTATCTTGGCAAGCTCATGACCAGAAAGACCAATAGATTTGAAAAAATCGACTTTGGGTTTAAGCGCTGTATCTGCATTGGATTGAAGCAATGCAGGATATTTTCTAACAATATTGGCAATATGATTGTTGGGTAATCCATTATTGTTGAAAAGGATTAAACCTGAATCTGTTTTAGCTATAGGTCGGGGTTTAATAGCTTTTTCTTCTAATAATCTACCTGATTTCTTAGAAATGGATCTAATTATAAATGGGTTTTGAAGAAAACGTAAATTGATTGTGGAATTCTCATTCCACAACCACTTTTGTTTATAGAAATTTGAGCACAAAGAACTGAACATAGTTTAAAGATTGAAGAATGAAAGATAATAATAACTCACATTCATATCATATCACCAAAGTTGTGGATTTCCAGCTTCACTTTGGGGCTGCTCTATTGAAACTTTGAAACATCGAAATTGAAATGAGTAGGTTAGAATGTTGGATTGAGCCCAAATTCTATATATGTTGTTTAGTTATTAGTTAGTTTGAGCCCTAATAAACCAAAAAGCTTGAGTATTTGAGTCTAATTGGCTAAAGCCCTAAACCCTCAAACATTGAGGCCTTAAAAAAAATCTTTTTACTGAGTTTAATTTAAAATTAGAAAGATAAATTTTAAGTTATTAAAATTTTGGTAAATATTTCTCCAAATTAAACCTAGTTAATGTTATATCACAATTATTCATTCACAATTCACCTATCTTGGCTCAGACCGCTTAGAAATGTATGTCATTAGAGGATAAATCATTATAATAGGAAAAGAGAACAATAATGTGACAATTTCAAAGCTTACAAGAACATGGTGGCTGCAAACCTGCAACGCAAAAGAGGGATTTATGTGGGGATTGTACATATAGGGTGAAGGTATGAAGTATGAACTATGAAGTAAGTGGGTTTGAATTGTTTTCATGTGAATATGTATGTTTTTAGCATGATTATTGCTCCAATTTGATGATTGAATTAATCAAAATAGTTGTTCTTCTGTACGAAACGTTTAGGTGCGAAATCTGTGCGACAAGTAAAATTTCATGTCCAAAACTGACAACTAAAACCAAACAAGCCCAATACAGG
>JABWDY010039962.1:5401-16249 GCA_013358455.1 Thalictrum thalictroides | reverse complement strand
CAGCTGATTAGAACCATCCATACTATGTGATATATATATATATATTAGAATCATTATGAAAACAGATAGATCAACAATGGGGACCAAACAGCTTGTGGAAGACTTGTATGCAGTTCATGGAAATTGAATAAAAAGTCTAAGTTGTCTTAATTAAGTTCTTTGATTGATAAGGCTTCATCTCAATAATACCAAAAACCTTAGACAATTGAAATAAAAATCGAATGCAGTATGGTCGGTCTCTATTTCCAGATAGGTACATCAATACATATAACATATATATCAATTGGGTGGTGTTCATTAAAGCCTTATTTTGGAGATATTTGCTGAAATAATAAGCTTTCAAAAAGAGGATTGTGAGTTGTGACAGAACGCATTATTTTAGAATGAGACCTATAAACCCCACAAAGCAATATCCATGAAAGTTTTATGTTGAAGAATTATTTATCAAAATGATAAAGTTAAGTAGTTCAGCTCAATAAAAGCTAAAAACCAAAAAAATGCATCATAATTCTCATTTTTATTTCATATGTTGGGGCCATGGGTAGAAAACACTTCACCTTAAAGGTGTTAAAAGATCATTATATTTGTTTGTTGCTACATACCCTTCAGTATAAATCAAGCCTACCAAATATAATCTACTCAAGTGGACACTGTTGTAATTCTTTTTTGTTTAATGATCAACTGCACATATAAACGTTCGCCATATTACAGAAAATAAGATCTGAATCCAACTGAATTGAAAGCCACCGAAGAGAAACATAAAGGACGTAAGAACCACCAGACTTTTATATGCACGAATGGTCGAATGCAAGATATGAGCACATACAGGAGTTCCCAGTCCTATAACAGAAGCAGAATTTTACTGAAGCAAAATGCACAAGTGCTAAAGTTTTTGCACAGTCCAAAATATTTGCTGCAGCCCAGCTCAAGCTAGAAGGAAGGCCTGTCAAATAATTTGCTGCTGCATTGTATTGAATACATGTTTCAATAGCATGCCATCGTTACCGAAGCGAATTAACAGTTACAACCCTAAGTTGCATAACTTGCATATGACATCTTATGTAGAAACTTAAAACAGATTATGTTTAGCAAGTTGTGGTGTAGACAGTAGCAGACTGAAGTGGTTGAGGTAGGCCAAACACAATGACAGAAAAGTTCAAAATGATGCATACAATACAATATTTATGGTAGGCCATCTTTGGACTATCCATATCAATGGGTATGTAAATGGGCCCTTGTTTAGAATCATTACTACAAAGGGCCCACGTCCATAACAAATGACATTTGGCTACTACACTCATCTGCTGTATAACTTTAAATCACACTCACCTCGATTAGCATGAATAAATTCGATGATGTTCTAACAACCCATTCATTAGATTAGATTAGATGTACTAATCTGTTTGATGTTTAAGTAAATTATACGCGCGGGTACCTGATCAAATTTGAAAAAAAAAGTGCGTGCTTTTTACTTTAATCATTTCACACGTGCCATCTTCCATTTCATCGCCGAAGATATCTCACATTACACTACAACACTCGGCTTTCTCTCTCCTTGTTTTTTTCCTTTCTCTGTACTTTCTTTCTTTAGTCAAAATCCAAAAACCTTCCAACATAGATTCACTAAATCTTAAAGATCTCTATAACATCATACCATAACCCTAAAACTAATTCCAAATCCTTATTCCCCATTTTGAAAACCACTCTGTTCATTCCTTGTTCTTCAATTTAAGTATCATTTGATGCAGAAACTCAAGTTACATCACTGTTTCTGTTTTCTGATTGATAATAAGTAAAGTTTCAAACTTTATGTTGATTTATTTTGATTTGGATCAAAATGGGGGGTGTTACTTCATCTATGGCAGCAAAATTTGCTTTTTATCCACCAAACCCACCTTCTTATAACCTTATAGTGAATGAATCGAATGGAAGAGTTGGGTTTTCTAATGTTATATTGAAAGAAAATGTTGATGTATTAAAGCTTTGTACCAAGAGAGGAAATGAGATTGTTGCTTTATATGTGAAGAATCCATTGGCTTCTTTGACTGTTTTATATTCTCATGGTAATGCTGCTGATTTAGGCCAAATGTATGAGCTTTTCGTTGAGCTTAGTATTCATCTTCGTGTTAATTTAATGGGGTTAGTTCATATTACTCAAATTTTATGTTTTTGAATCTCAATTCTATTAGCTTAGTTCACCTAAAGTAGTAATCTTGTTTGATCAGCAATAGTTCAATTAGAATGAACTATTTCTGATCAATACTGGATTAGTTTTGATTCGATATTGGTTTTGAATCTAATACCTAACCCCTATTGGAAGAGGTTTTGATTAACAATTAATTTGTTTTAATGTACTTTGCAGGTATGATTATTCGGGATATGGTCAATCATCTGGAAAGGTAAATCATTTTGCTGAAGATTGTTGCTATTATCAGTTCATATGATTTCCTTGTTAATGAAAATTGATTTGAGATATCTATTGATGTTTTACTAGCCAAGTGAGCATAATACTTATGCTGACATTGAAGCGGCTTATAGATGCCTTGAAGAGGTTTATGCGACAAAGGAGGAAGATGTTATCTTGTATGGGCAATCAGTTGGTAGTGGACCTACGTTGGATTTGGCTAGTCGGTTGGATAGATTAAGAGCAGTGATCCTTCACAGTCCTATCCTTTCTGGTCTTAGAGTCATGTACCCAGTGAAGCGATCATACTGGTTTGACATATATAAGGTTTCTTCTTCCTTTAATGAAAATAATGTTTGAATATTTATTGTGCATTTTCATAGTGTTGTGGAAGTGTAATACCTAATAATTGAGTATAATATTTTCTTTTTGCAGAATATTGATAAAATTCCATTGGTAAACTCCCCTGTCTTAATAATTCATGTGAGTATATTTCCAATTCTGTTGTTGCCTGTTTTTTTTTTTTCATTGTAGATTTTGACAATTAGAATTACCTGTTGACATGTTAGAATTTTTTCCAAAATGGTAAAGTCAGCTATTTTTTCCAATACGTTGCACCTTTTTTAAATTTTGCATGTACATTAGTTGTGCTTGTTTAAAATTTTCAATAATCCATTTAATTCAGCACTATGCAAATCATGAACTTTACTTAGTAATTTATATATCTGCAGCTGTCTTGTTTGAAGTCAGAAGTTAATACATGCATGTTTTGTATGCAATTGGGGACTTCCCAAAATCCCAAGTCCCAACATGTCAGTACTTATCACACAATTTATCTATTAACTTAGAATGCAAGTCTACCATTAACATAAATATTGTCGTTGATCGAATATTTACTTCTTCCTTGATTTATATCCATTGTATAGGCATGACTTTATCTCAATGAAACCCCTCTTAGTTAATCCAGTATTAATCAAACCAGATACGTGATGCATCTTTCTAATTATTCTCATGTAATCATAAATGTGAAGAGGGTGAGGGTAGAGTGTGATAAAAGACTTCTTTTACAATCTTGTGATATAATTCTAAAAGTGGTTTAACGTAACTCAACTAATTTAGTAAGTCTTATAACTGTGAATAAGCAATACATTATGTTTCTGGGTATTATGCTGAAGACTAGCATTTAATGCACGACTGGTAGGGTTTAGGAGTAAGAACACGCTGGCTTGCGAGAGGTTTTAGACGCCAAATTTTACCTGATCATTCCCTCTATATTGTGGCTGATCAAAATTAACAGCTATCATGCTCGTCTACACTCTAAGCAAGTTTCCTGTCTTCTTTAACTACAACGCGATGTGGAGGTTATTTAACTCAAAAGTGTTGCAGCTTATGTAACTTTGGCCTTGTTTTTGTTTGCTTCGTACAGGGAACATCAGATGAAGTGGTGGACTTCTCCCATGGGAAGCAACTTTGGGAGCTGTGTAAAGAGAAGTATGAACCTCTATGGGTTACAGGAGGGAACCATTGTAACTTGGAACTCTACCCTGAGTACATAAGGCATCTCAAGAAGTTCTTTTCTGTAATTGAGAAAGCACCAGTCCTCAAGAATATTTCTGAACAGAATGCAGATCAGTCAGACCTTCCGAGGAACAGCATCGGCACTAGAGAAAAGTCCAGATCTAGTGTGGATCAGAGGGAGAAGTCTAGGGCAAGTACAGAACAATTGGAGAGATCTAGGCTCAGTGCAGATTCAAATGAGAGGTCTCGATCAAGTACAGATAAAAGAGAGAAGTCCAGGCCTAGCACAGATCTGAAAGAGAAGTCAAGATCTAGCACTGATAAAAGAGAAAAATCAAGAAAGAGTGTGGATCGACCTGAGAACTCTACAAATATTATTGAGCAGCCTGAGCGTGGAAGGAAAAGCATTGATCGGTTAGATATGGATGAATTGTTTTTTTATATCTTAGCATTATTATGGACTACTGCTGTGTTCAAATTAATGCATTTGCTAAATTTTTGTATTGAATGCTGGCAGATTTGGAGGTATGATGAGATCAGTCGCACTGTGCAATATAGATTGTTTCAAGCCCACAGGTTCAAAAGTCTGAGTGAAATAGAGGTCAGTGCATCTATTTGGTTTATTCATGTTTTTTCTTTTGGAATAAAGAGATATATTGTTTTGTTTTTGTTTATAAGTTTCCTGGCTTTTCATTTGTCTGCTTTATCAGTTGGTAGAACATTCTTATCATCCATAATCTCAAAGGAACAAACAAATATAACTGGTCAAATTTTATCTTATAAATTATTTATCCATATTGTTGTCTGAATATTTTAAATACATCATTATTACAGGACATAAATGGTTTTTTTTATGATATTAGCTTATAAAACGAACTCTTGCAAATCAGATATTTTCATATTCTGAAACACTAGGTAGGGAAGTTGAAAGCTTCGAGTTACAATACGCAGATATATGCAATATTATTGAAGGACACGTATGGCCCTCACTATATTCGGCATGTTAGTCAGGCTACTTTTAGTAAAAATCTAGTATGTATTTAAAACTTTATAAGCACATCATTTGCAGGAACGTTTGAGCTTCTTTTCCAGTTATTGATCTGTGTATAAGTTAATAAAAAGCCTTTCCATTGTCTGCTTTTAGATATGCATTCCAACAGTGGATGTTCGATGCGTGCAAAGCTTCTTGTACAGTGGCGCTCATCAATTTGAACCACATACTTAAGTGACTTTAGAGGTTGGCAGTGAACAACTGGACATTGTCAACAACTTTTTTAGTCGAGAACAATGATACAGCGGCTGATTGACATAGAAGGAATGATTGGAAGATCCATCACATCTCAGGTGGATAGGGTTTATGAACTCGAAAATAGATTCTTTGCATCATAGCAACATTAGGCTGATCATGAGATTGACAATTGTGATCGTGAACTTTGAAACTGCTGAAAACCTCTGGAGAGACTTTATGAGTGCATTCTAATGAACTCAAGGTATTTTACGTAATGGTAAATGATTCACGCCAAGTGGAGCTCATGTCAGTTTTGATTTTTCTTTCATATTTTTCGTCTAGGTATCAACTATATAATTTGTTCACCAAAGAAAAACAAAGTATAAAACAGCTCCGAAACTTCCATTATATTGGTGGGAGTTCTCATTGTAATTGTGCTGTGATTATTTAAGGGTGGTTCTAAAGTTATATCAGATCCATACAGCCAAGTTTTTTAATTAGTAATTAGTGGGGATGTGACAGAGAATATATATACTTGTAGGTTGTTTTTCTATGCTTTGGGTTTGCTTGAATGGCAGTACTGTATTTGGTTTTTGGTATTCTTGAATGGCAAAATTGTCACCATTTTCCTGAACTTTATTGAAGCATTCCAATTTTTGTATTGTCACAATTACTACTCATGGAAGATGTATAATGAATTAATGACCCAAAGGTGGTCTGGTGGTGATGCAATCCAGAGCTTACACACCGCAGGCAGACTCAATTCGCTTTGAGCATAAGAATAAGAGTTTGGCTGTCCAGATGCCAGTTAAACTTCGCAAAATATGTGGTTCATTTCTGTCTGCATGACCTGAAAAAGAAAAAGGCCTTGAAACATTTACATCATGGACATTCACAAAGTAAAACGAAATACAATTAAAGTGTTCTTGATGGTGTATTTATTTTTCTGAGTCTCCCTCCTCTTTCTGGCTTTCTGCTGACAAATAAAATAAGCACTTGATTTGCCGGATGGGCTTCTTCGGGAGAAATCAGACATATTGGCCCAATCACTTACAGGTTCGGATTTGGTTCTATCGACACACACTACACTACACGTCCATATTGGATCCTTACACCCGGCCCAAGTACGACCCGTTTGATTGTCTTGGAGCACACACTAGTACACTACACAAGTCTCTGCGATTTAGCTGAACGCCGCTGCACCTGTGAGATCTTCTTCAAAGACTCCAAGCTCTCTCCTTTCGAAAATCGAAACCTTACATCGTTGTCACTAAGAAGAAGGAGCAACATCCAGGTATTAACATTTCACTCTCTCTCCTTCTCTATGCAAAATTACGTTATTGGCGTTGGTTTTTTATTTATTTAACAAAAGCTCGATTCAACCTAGACTAGCTTTTTGTTTCAGACCTGTTAACTCTCTCTCTCTCTCTCTTTCTCGTTGATTCAATTTGATGCATTTTTTAGTTTAGTTTGTTTTTTGTGAGAATTTATGATGTGGATTATAGATTATCCTTTTTAAATTAGGGTTTGAATTGGAACTTTACTCTTGCTTTAGGGTTGTAAAGTGAATGCGAGTATCTCTGTGTTTTTCTTAAGATTTCTGTAGATTATTTGTGTGTTGGATGTGTCCCTTAGGCTTGTTAAGATGGAATTTAAATTGCAGAAATTCTGTAATTTGTTGTTGTGAGCGTAGGCTAAAAAATTTAATTTTTTTTGCAATTGTTTCTTTGAATTAGGTCCTCAAGTATATGTTTGAATTCATATTATTGGATTGACTCATTTTAGTTTGGTCTTATGGGTTTATTCTTTAGATCGTCATTCCTTGTTAAGTTTGTTAACTCATGTATTGGCGATCTGCACGAAAGTAGATTGAATGGTTTGGAGGAACCTGCTTGTGGATGGGTATTCACAGTTTACAAATGGAACTCTGATTTTGGAGTTTTATTTCAATAATCTGTGAATAGCTCACACTACCCAATGAATGGATAAGGATCATAAATAGAGAAGACAATCTTTCTTGTATTTTCCCACTTGCAGGAGTGTTTCATCCAAAATCACTTTTGTCAGACAGCTTTGATGGATATATATTTCATTATTAACTGTTGGTAAAATCATAGTTATCAGTGTTTTATGCACAAGAAGAATAAGGTGTCAGTAATTTACCTTTTCAATTCATTTGCCAAGTGACGTTTGGTTGTATGTTAGGAACATAGGATTTTATAGGGTCCTCTTTTCATCTAAATAATTCATATCCAAGGTAATCCCATGACGAGGGGTACTAGGTCAGGGCAGGGTTGTTTTCGTTCATTATTCATACAAATAAGTTGGAAGTTGTAATTGGAATTGTATTAGGCCAATGAATACTCTCTTGGTTTCTGCTTTTGGTTATTTAAAAATTTAACCATTAATGTTCTAACCAACCTATGCGGAGCAAAAAATACACTGGGAACACGTAACAACTATCACTTATTGAGGTAATAGAAACTTTGTTCTTGCATAAAATACAAACCGGTGTAGAGTATAGACATGACAACTTAAAGAGTAACATATCTAACTCATATAGTATCATGAACCACAAACACAAGTTATTTTGAGATTGATGCTTTGGCCTGGGAATTTGCTTATACATGGGATGCAGTTACTTAGATGCACGTCCAGGTCAAGCTACTTAGACAACTGTTATTCTAAATACTGTCAAAGTATTGAAGGGATGGGTTTCATTTCGAATCCTGCTAAGTATGGTTTGAATTGGTCAAGTGGTGCATGAGTTGGATATTTTTATGGTCTTTAGTCAGTATAGATACCTTCGTTGACCTTAATCTTGCTTTATAGCTGCATACTTATTATTCATTACTAGCTGCAAGTGGTAGTGTGTCCTTTAGGATTTTAGCCTTTTAGGGGTGCTGATAGTGTATCTTATGTTCATTACTGTAATTCCCTTATTCCAGTTTCTGTTTTTGTAAAGAACCATTCTATCGACGACTTCTTGTTCTTCATTTTCAAATTCTTCTGATCCATAACTATTAACTATCTTCTTATTCTGTTAATTGTTACCTCTGTAATCATTCAATTATTATTTTTAAAATAGATTCCTTTTGCAGTGATATCTAACCATGTCTCGGAGGTATGATAGTCGTACAACAATATTCTCTCCTGAAGGTCGTCTCTACCAAGTAGAGTATGCAATGGAGGCTATTGGAAATGCAGGCACCGCGATTGGTGTATTATCCAAAGACGGTGTTGTCTTGGTTGGTGAAAAGAAAGTTACTTCCAAACTCCTTCAAACCTCAAAAACTACTGAGAAAATGTACAAGATTGATGACCATGTTGCCTGTGCTGTGGCGGGGATAATGTCAGATGCCAACATTCTGATCAACACAGCTAGAGTTCAAGCCCAACGCTACACCTTTTCTTACCAAGATCCCATGCCCGTTGAACAGCTTGTTCAATCTCTATGTGATACCAAGCAAGGTTACACGCAGTTTGGAGGGCTTCGTCCATTTGGGGTGTCATTTCTTTTTGCAGGTTGGGACAAGAACTATGGTTTCCAGCTTTACATGAGCGACCCGAGTGGAAACTACGGTGGGTGGAAAGCCGCAGCAATAGGAGCAAACAACCAAGCGGCCCAGTCATTGCTGAAGCAGGATTACAAAGATGAGATCACAAGGGAAGAGGCAGTCGAGCTTGCACTGAAGGTGCTCAGTAAGACCATGGACAGCACTAGTCTCACATCAGATAAACTTGAGCTGGCTGAAGTATTCCTCTCACCTTCTGGGGATGTGAAGTACCAGGTATGCTCGCCTGATTCACTTGGTAAGTTGCTGATCAAGGTTGGAGTGACCCAACCTGCTGCAGAGGAATCTTGAGATACTTCCGTTCTGAATTGCTGTTTAAATGCAATCTTGTTAAGACATATTTCGATTAGATTGATGTGTCTGTTGGATACTTGAGATATGAATTTATGTTGAAGCAGGGGATTTTTCTCCAACTTTTCTTGTAAAACCTATAGTTGACTTTTGTCCTTATTTGAGTGATGTTTAAACACTATTCCTCAAGTTCAGAAACTTCTCTATTATAAGCTCACTTTGGCCCCCAATTTTCACTTTGGTTTGTATGACTGAAAAAAAAAGCTTCAGATATTTTCTTGCAAATTATATCAGAATGCCCATGTGTTTTCATAGGTTTCTTATGCTATTAACCTTATGATGGCTGGACTCTCTTTTGATGGTTGGGTAAGGTGGCTAAAATTGCAGCCAAGTTAAGGTGTGTGTAGACTTTGCCCATGTCCTCCAACTGAAATGCTGAATGCATATTATTTATGCTTAAATTCTTGCTGGTGTTGCTACCCATAATTAATGCATTTAATATTTTAATTATGTTTTCCCCTTTGTTATAGCACTTTATAAATTATAACGACGGGTTTAATCTAAAATATTCCGAATTAATCAAAAAATATTTTATCTAAAATAAAAGGAAAACAATTTCAAAGAACAAGATATTGTTTGGATGCTGACATGGAAGAATCTAAGCCTTAGAATTCCCAAACAGAAAACTCCAAAACAATTGCACTTCTAGAACTCTCTTCTCTTTTCCTCTAAAACCCTCGTTTCGTTTCCAAAGTTAGAAGGGGTTTTTATACCAAAGCCTACCTCTTCTCTTCCTACACTCAACTAGATAGATAAAATAGACAAAGCAACCAATAATCTCTTCTAGGGTTTTTCATTTGAGTTATCTTCTCTTAAATAACAGAACTCTTCTAGGGTTTTTATTATTAATGGCTCCAGTTCTAAGTAGGAGTTTAACTTCTGCTTCAATTGCAAATCTTCCATCTTTATTTTCATTGAAGACTAATAGAAATGGAGTTGTGAAATTTAGAAATTCTTTCACTACCCAAAACGTATTTAGAAATGGTTTATCTTCTAGTGGATTGAAATGGAAACTTGAGAAAAGAGAACATCAATTGGCTGTTCGATGTGAAGCTGCTGTTGCTGAACCAGAAGTTGCTCCTGAAGTTCCTCAGGGTGACAAGTATGAGTATCAAGCCGAGGTACGTCTTTGATTTGTTATCTGCTGTTTTCGTGTTTTATTAGATTTTGGAAGTTGGGTTAGCTTTTAAATAGCAAAATTCAGATTTTTGGGAGAGAAGTTGGATAGGGTCTCTGACTATTGATATATGCGTTAATTAATAGTTTGGGTATAACGATTTGAGATGAGATATAGCTGATATAATGTTCCTGAAGAATTTACTCAATTTAGTATTCATTTCAAAATTGTGTTGGGTTTAAGTGAAAGGTATTTTTGGTTGATTCAATGATGTATTTTGATTGGTGTTTAACTTAATTATTTACTTCAATAGGAGCTCTTTATTCCTTAGTATAAACTGCTGGATTGTATGTGACATGCCTTGTATGTTTGAATTAATTGCAGGTCAGCCGGCTTATGGATTTGATAGTTCATAGTTTATATAGCCACAAAGAAGTGTTTCTTCGGGAGCTTGTAAGGTGAGATTATAACTCTATCTCCAATTGTATTTCATCTTTAAGCGTTTCATTGGTGTTCCTTGCTAAAACTAGGCTGTCTAGCCCATAGGTAGACAAACAGCTTATGAAGTAGTTGGGCATTGACTCTTACAATATCTGTCTACTTGAGACAAAATCCATTTTTTATTTGTTTTTTTTGTTTTTTTTTTAAAGTTATG
>JABWDY010039952.1:14467-27815 GCA_013358455.1 Thalictrum thalictroides | reverse complement strand
TATTTTGTTTTTTTCAATTTTTTTAATTATGTAAATGTTTATGGGGTTTCTAATTTTGTTGCAGGGAGAGACTTGTAAAGCAGTAATCTGTTTGGAAATTGCTGCAAATAGGTTTGATTTTGGTCTAATTGATTTTGGGGATCTGTAATTTTTTGTTTTATAGTTCGTTGTAATACATTTGAACAGCTTTTTAAAATTGAATTACATATTACAAACAACTTCAGAATCCTTTTCAGCAAGAAAATCAAGTTTGTAAGTGGACTTACTAGTCCATTTCCATTCAATACTTCACCTAGTTGATTTCTATTCAATACATCACCAAGCTTCTTTCTTCTCTTTCAAATGAGCTAGTAAACAGAATGGTAGATCAAAGTACTGATAGGTTTCACTGCAAATTACATAAACAATAATCACAAATTGATTCAGATATGAAGCAATTCAAACTTAAAAAAACTAGAAATTAGAAAATTGTTTGAGATCTGTTTACCTAGGGTTGTGAAATGGTCCTATCCAAGTTTTTAACAATTGAATTGGACTTTTGCAGATTGCAGGTTATGTTTGATCGACAAAGTGCGATTAGATTGAGTGGGATGTCGGAGAAGGCGTATAATAGATCGTTTAATGTGATGCAGAATGGTCTTGGGGTTAAGTGAGTTATTAACCATGACTTTGATTGTTGTTCATTATGTTTGGGAGTTTTAGTTGACAATCTAAAGCAATTGTTTGTAGGACAAAGCTGGATGTAAGAGAATTGGGGATACAATTTGGCTGCGTTAGGCTAATCCCTTTTGTGCAGAAAGGATTATTACTGTAAGGGGTTATCTTATCATGTAGTTGAATTTATCGTAGTGCCTTTGCGAATTTATATGGAATCTATTGATTGATTTCAGAATGGTTTGATGAATCACTTTTGTCATTCTATTACATTTTTTATGTAACTACTAACTACTTAACTAGTAACAAGTGGGTGGTCTTTTTATGTCCAAGCATGTAACTATGTAAGCCTTTATTGAATCCTCGTTCTAACAAGTTGAGTAGAAATAATCAGGATTTATGGCCAATCTAATGAGTCAAATTGATTTGGGAAGTAGGTTGGGATTGTGTGAAACCTTCTTACTCCAATTATAGCATGTCATACTGATATAACTGGTCAAATTATCAAGCACTGCAAGAATTATATCTCAATCTCGTTGTCTTTGTACTATTTACTCTGTCCAAATAAATGTGTGTGTTTTTTAGCAAGTAATATGATGATTTATTACAGCTACAAGAAGCGGTTTATTGATGCATTGCCAGCATCTCGTCGTTCCAGTGCAGACTTCACTAGACCTGTGTTTACGGCTGTTGCCTTTTACCTGTGTGCGAAGAACCACAAGGTAGCTATTGTATATTGTTTCATGTACTTTGCCTGTGATTACTTCATTATGGGGGTTGATGACTCAGGCTGTTTACTTATCATTTAATGTGTCATCCTTCCTTAGCTCAAAGTGGACAAGTTGAAGTTGATTGAGCTATGTGGCACATCAGAAGCTGAATTCACAAATGTGAGACACATCTTCTTGATACTCCATGTTCTTTTCCTTGTCTATCTTTTAGTTTCCTTTCATGTGGATGTTACTGTATTTGTCCTCGATTATAATTGCAGGTTTCAACTTCAATGAAGGACCTTTGCTTTGATACTTTTGGTGTCTCAAAGGAAAAGAAGGATCCTAAAACTGTTAAAGGACACCGAGGTAATAACATTTTCAGAGGTTAAAAACACTTTTCATACTTTTAACGAACAGCCTTTCTTATTAATCCCTTACCTTTTGCATATCTATAATAGAACTGTTAGATGCAATACCAGAAAAGAGGAAGAGGGACGAAAGTGGTGATGTATCTGAGGACTCAATAGATGATGCGGATGGACTAGAGGTACTCATTCTCTACTTGTCATTCATCCATTTTAGCTGAATGCATTTCCTAGTACCTATTTCCCAATTTCCACCTTCACTATTTGACTGCGAATTCATGATCTTGAGGACTGCCTGTTAACATTGGACCATACTCACCAATATGTCACATATTAATTCTCTATCACAGAATTCTATTATTACAGTAATGTATGGAGTTAAGTTTTTATTCCAGACTAAGCTAAAGAATTGGCTTTTTATATTGTTAATTGATTTGTTCAACTCATCTGTTCTACCTTTGAATCTGGCGTATCGAGATTGATGCTCTCTAGATGCCAAAAATTGAAGTGAGACTTCTATTACTGTCAAACCAGTGATCACAAACATAATGATTGGTACTGTTAAGTTAGTATCTCCATAACCTATTGGGATTTAAGCTCTTTAAATAAGAGGTTTTCTTAATCCTATAGCTAACTCACTTTTAACCCTACTAATATGTTATATAGACATTGGTCCTCAAAAACCAAATTTTCCAAACAATCTTGATCATCCTGCTTTAATGCAGCGCGAGGTCATAAGAGACTGAAACAAAAAACCACCACTGACCCATACAAATAGACTCTAGGACTCCAAGGCATGTTTACACAGATAAGCTTGCTGCCCTGAACAAGACCTGCAGTTGGATAAACCTCTTTCGTGTCCTCTGAATTACACCCTAATGCTGCTGCCGCCACTGCACTTAAGCCTCACACACCTACATATGCAATATTTGTTTCAACTTTCTACTATTGGTTACAAGATTTGTTGCCGATCATAAAAGGTTGATGTAACTAACAAAGAAAAACCTCAAAGATGAAATCCTGCTAAAAACACATAGCTTGAAATTAAAACCAATTATTTTTACACTAACTGTAGATTATCACTAGCTTTGGTACTTGTAATTTGTGTACTCTATTGAGCCTTGGAGTTTCACAATTTAATATAGGGTGATGAAACAAAGCCAAACATCTTACAGTTGTATGCGACTGTTAGTTATTCATGTTACTATATTCAAGTGAGATATTCCTCTAAAGTAAATCTTCTTAGTGGTACTGTTTGTTACTTATGCTTGCCAGTTTACCACCTTGTAAATCGTAAGATAAACAAGTGGTGCAAATAGAGTGGTGAGAATTGAGTAACTTTTATAAGTTGACATTAAATCCTAATTAAGATTTATTGGCAGGTCCCCAGTTATAAGAGGCACAAACACCAGGAGAAACTTACTTATAATAACTGGAAATCCTCTGTAATTGCCTCTAACAAGCAAACCAAGACAGGTATGTTCTAAACATGCATTCTTTTTGTGTCCATTTCTCCATTTCCTTGATGCAACATATATTGCTTGCATGTTTTGTAACTGCGGTTTTTTTCAGCTCTCAGCAAGCCAAAGAAGCAAGCTCAGCTCAGCTTTGTCAAGAAAGCCTCTGAAGCAATCTCTCTAGAAGCAACATAAGTCAGACATGTAGTACTTCATTCGCTTTCGAAGATATTTAAGGCGGAATGGATGCAATAACAATTGTCCCATATCGTGAATTTGTCAATGTGGTTACCTGTCACCATATGGTGTACATAATCTTTTTAATATTGAACATACTTTATTTATTAATGGTGCCATAAGAGTATTTGGTATGGGTTATCAAAAAAAAAGAGTATTTGGTATGCCAATGTAATAGAGTGCTTTTTTTCATTCCATAAACATGCTTACAATAGTGAATAAAACGTTGTAACACTATCAATTATTCTACAGTGATGCAGTCTAACCCACCTCGGTATGGCTAACTGGATAAAACGTTGTGAAGTTAGTCTACAGTCTAACCAGTCAATTTTTATTTCCAAAGTCCAACACTAGTTTTCTAGAGATGTGCGCTGTAACACTATCAATTATTCTACAGTGATGCAGTGTTTGATAAAGTTCGAAGCAAAGTTGCCTGATGATCTTTTCCTTTCTGTATTGCAATTGCTATGGTTGTAGTTGAGGATTGAAGTTTTAAAACTGGTCACAGCTCACAACATCCTCAACAAAAAAGCACATTTTTCAGCCATTTCCCAGTCCATTGTGCTGGAAGGATGGGTGTGCGGTAGGTCATCTTCCCGGCTTCTACAATGTCCCTCCCTGCTCCTGGTCAGTCACATTGCACAAACTCATGGTCACACTCTTGAGTAAAACATCAAAAGTGTTTCTATTACGATGACGTGTATGACACACTGGACCATTTGACACCCTGGACCAATCTACAAGAAGCTGTAAAGGCTGAAGGCTCTCTAAATCACATGGGTGTCGATAATTTCTGGACCGAATACGCCCACAAATAGGCAGTCCTATTTTTAACTGTCCATTAAAACTGTTTCTATCAACAAAGCCTTTTTCAGTTTGAAAACCAACGGAACGAAAACGCTGTCGCTCTCCTTGTTATCTCTATCATCGGAGGCGACACGGTTTCTTTCACATTTGTATTGAACACACAGAGATAGAGAAATCGAGCTGGAAGATTGATTGATTAGGGTTAGGGTTTCAGATCAATCTCCATTATTTACAATAAATATTGAGATCTCTCTATTATATTGATTGAAACCCTGTCGACCGGTTGTTCAAGCTAATGGATTGTATATCAGATGAATTTTTAGGCACTATCATGCCAATTGTGGTATATTGGGGATATTCGTGTTTTTATCTTCTTTTGGGATCTTTTGATGATTATCGGTTGCATTCGAGGAAAGAGGAGGATGTTAAGAATTTGGTTTCGAAGAAAACAGTTGTAAAAGGCGTTCTTCTCCAACAGATAGTTCAGGCTGCTGTCTCTATCCTTTTATTCACTGTATGTTTGCTTTGCTCTTTACATTGTTTTTTGGTATTTTCATGAATTAATTTGTTAACTTAATACTGTTATTTGTATTGCATTTTTCACATTGTGTTGTTAGTTGTTACCCTTGTTTATATACTTCATTATTCTATAGGCTATAACATGGTCGATAAGTGAAAGTTACATACATAATATATGAGGATTGGGCATTTGTTGGTGAGAGGATATTGGGAATGAAAAGGGAGAAGCAAGAAGTGGGGAAAATAGTCTGAAAGATGAAACTTTTCCACGTTACCTCCCCATTTGATGTTTCTGAGTTTTTTAAGTGTATTGAATGACATACATCTTTAAGAATCTTTCTCGGTGATTCAATGCCAAATAATTAAGTTGTGCAATAATATATGTATGAAGAAATAATAGCTTATGTAATCTTATAATGTACTTTCTTTTTGTATTTAGGTTACAGGAAATGCTGAAGGTGATGTCGCAGATTCACAATATTCTCCTTTTGTGTTGGTGAGGCAGTTTCTAATTGCAATGTTCGTTCTCGATACATGGCAATACTTTATGCATAGATACATGCACCATAATAAGTTCTTGTACCGACATATCCATTCCCAGCACCATTGTCTTGTTGTTCCATATGCTTTTGGAGCCCTATACAACCATCCGTTGGAAGGACTTATTCTTGACACCATTGGTGGTGCCTTATCTTTCCTCCTTTCTGGTATGTCGCCTCGAGCCTCCATCTTCTTCTTCTCATTTGCTACCATCAAAACAGTTGATGATCATTGCGGATTATGGCTTCCTGGGAATCTCTTTCATGTCCTGTTTAAAAATAATACTGCATATCATGATGTCCATCATCAGCTCTATGGAAGCAAATACAACTTCTCACAACCGTTTTTTGTTATGTGGGATAGAATTCTTGGAACTTACATGCCTTACTCACTTGAGAGGAGAGTGGGTGGGGGTTTCGAAGCACGTCCGGCAAAATATCACAAGGGTTTTTAATTACTGTGGTGGAGATCCAGTTTTGTCATCAGCTTGTACCTCGGTATTCCAGATTAGTTCTTATATATCGTTTAATCTCAAATGTTTGTGCATATGTAAGATGTCTCTTCTTTATTTAGTTTTACTAATTATAATGGTATTTGAAATTGTCCATGATACCTTTTTTGGGGATAATTCAGAGTCCTTGTGTAAGGTGTTTCAGTTTGCTTTAACTCTTTGCCATCTTTAGACAGCCGAGACTATACTTTTTGCCTGGATGTGCTTGTTGACCTATGATCTTACTTTTATTATATACAAATTAGAACTTTTTCTCCTTTTTTATGAAAAAGAAAAAGAAAAACAACAACAGAAAATCAATAGTCTGATCTGCCTTTGAGAAACATAGATAAGTGTACCCAAAACTCCAAAAGGTTTAGGTCTATGTTCCCAGTCAGGAGTAAGCTTGTTTTGGAATGTTCTCGCTTTGGCGTTGGTTCTAGTTGCCTCTTGCTAAATAAGACAATGATATTTACTGGTCAAGACTTGGGAGGTTGATCCCAAGGTCTTGGGATTGGGTCCCACCTTCATGGAGGGAAGATTTTTAGGGTAAATAATATTTTCAATAAAAAATTGCCTTTTCAATTGTTTTTTTTTTCTTCCAAATCTTATCTTATGAACATTTTGTTTCATCAAACAATAAATTTTAGCTTTATAAAAGAGAACCAGACTGCAAATTTATCCAATACAATAAAGAAGCGTAGTTAGCGTATACACAAAAATGGCCACCTTTCACCTCCGAAGATTAATATTAATGTAAGTTGCCTAGGGGTTAAGATGGATGACTCTTGAAGATAGAGAGATCTTGGTTTTGCATGGTGGTTTATCTTGTGTAATAGTATGATTGTTAAATTTCAGCTAGCTTCAATTATAATTAGTAATACTTTAGTGGTTCTTATGTGAGCATGGAGAAATTGATATTTATGGTTATATGCATGTAGTTTTTGGAAGATTGTTATTGCATCATAGGGCTCTCAGTTATAGATATATATTATCCATGCATACTAAGGGGAAGGTTGAATTTTGAAAAGACGGAAAGCAGTTTGGTGTTTAAAAGCAGACTTGGACTAGTGAATAACTTTTGGTAGCAAACTAGAAACCACAGTCACTGCGAAAACAATCAAGTGACCCATGAGTCTTTACTGCAAGAGGATGTTGGGATAAACTATAGATGTGGAAAAGGGTTGCCATATAAATATATAATCATATACCTATACGTTTGTCTTAAATTAAATCCAGTTACTTATATAAGTTTATCTCAATGTCTACTTGCTCTGCTAAGTGCTGATTTTGCTAGTCCGAGATAAAGCTCTATTTGTTAGACATAACATGTGAGGATACTTCGGTTCTTTTCCACATAATTAGACCACTTTCTCGTCTGAATTGACATCATATGTTTAGTCGCTGTACTGCTTTGGTCTGTTCCACTTTTAATTGACAGATTAGATAGGTGTGAACCTATGGTACCACACTAACTTTTAGGATTTGACATGCCTAGTAACTGCAACTTTTATATAAACTAATAACTCTATTAATATGTCATTTGAAGCAGTCCTGACCCATATTAGTATGTTAATATTTGATCTTAAATTTTTTACTGTTTCTATCCAGTTTCCATATATGGCTTCTTCTACACCTTGTTGAAAACGTGCTGAATATTATATAGGAACCTTAATTGGTGGCTTGGTGCTAGCCTTGGCCTCCTTGGTGCATCTTCATTTTGTATCAACCAACTTTTCCTTTCTCTTTAAGCATATGAACTATGTCTAAATCCCTGTGACTGTGTTCTTTACAATATTGTATTGTTTTTTTTGCTTTACGGCTTCATTATGCCAAGATCTTTTTTATATCTTAAGTGTCCAACATTATGTTCCACAAATTCTGTTATCTTATGTTGTTTGGTTGATTATCATTTCAGTGTTACATATATATTATATCAAATTATAGTCATGTTCATACGTTTGTCCAACTAAAACAATTACTCCGTATTACTAATTTGTTGATTATTTTATTTATGTAAATGATTTCATGTCTACCTTAGTAAAAAAAATGCTAATTGTTGACTATCATATGCTAATGAAGAAAAGGTATTCCCTCTTTGACAAGCAACAGTAAAGGTTATGGTTATGTATGTCTAGAAATATGGATCTAGATAGTTTGTTTTGTGAAATAATTTCATGCAATATATGTAAAACTCAATTTTTATATTTTCTAGTCCTTATTTTGAAATTTGCTTTTATATGATTCTTATTTAAGTTTTATCCTCTTGCTTTAGTGAGTAACTAACTAATAGACAATTAAATAATCAAAAAAAAATTCGTAGATTGATCCATAAGAACACTTAGTTGTGCTAATATTTTAATACAGACTGCTTATTAGTAGACATATTACATGATCCTAGAGGTTAAATTTCTACAAAATGGCTTCTTAGTCTGCTGCACACTGAAAAGCTGGAACGATGGGGAATCTTTAGAAATGCATTGCGGGGAAATATTCGGGGCTGACTTCTCACAATATCTATCTCCTTTCCTTAACCATGGACATCTTGCACTGATCTTGAGAATAAATGCTTTGGTGCACATAGAGAGATTGTGCTTACACTTAGTGCCATTGGGGTACTGAGTGTGCACGTACTGAGTGTGCACGGGGTGCATGTTGCGCAGTTGCGGGCTTGAAGTCTCTGCTCTCAGTCTTAGTTTGGAACTTCGTTATGGTTGTTTAAATCTGATTCTATTACTTCTTTGTGTGTTCGACTTTTTCTCCTCAGGAACACTATGGTGCTCCCAAACACCTTTGGTGCTCTTTGAATTGTACGCATCCTAAATATCGATTTGGATGGTCTTTTTGTATTTCCTTTGTTTCTGCAGTCTTAGCGGTTGGACTTATGATAGTAGATGGTGTGATGGATTAGTTCCGCAGGTGTTTTTCCTTCAAAATCCAACATTGTTGGGATTTTAACCTCACCAGCAGTGACTGCACTCCTGTCAATGCTTGCTTCATTTGGTTTATAACATGGGGTTGTTAAACAGGTTGGCATGCCATCAATAGCCTGATGGGTGTACTTTTTCTGTGAGGTTCTTGATCTCGAATAAGTCTGAACTGGAATCACTGTCATTGTCATGCACTATACTGCTGTCAGAAGATGCATGAATGTCTTCAACTCTGGGATTGACATCCCAAGCAAATATGGTTAACCTGCTATCGAGGCCCGATGTATTTTCTTCCTTGTCCAACATAGGCGATCCAAACACCTCGAATGACCTCTGCCTATTTCCTTTCTTCAATACTTGTTTACACCGACTGTCAGTAGCTAGATTTGCCACAACAGATTTTGTAACTGTGAACGCAAAATTCTCATCTTTAAGTAAACCGCAGTGGCTCTTATTGAAATTGCAGGCAACACTTGCTTCTGTATTAGTTTGTATGCTACCATTGAAATTGGTTGGATCCCTTTCGATATGATCAGGGTGTTCCATGAGCTGTTTTGTGCAACTCCCTTCAGAATCCATAGTTTTCTTGCCATTTCTTGAGTTTTTTGTTTTCCCAACAGTTTGATCAATACTTACTGACTTCCTATCTGAACAAGAGCACTTCCAACTGAAAGTTGAGATGAAGCGCTTTCCATACACCTTGTTCCTCCAACTTGGAGATCGGTCCTTTAGAAGTCCTGGAATTGATGTGCTTTGGCTATTCAAGCTTGCTTCAGAACGTGAGGTCATTGCTGCTGCTTTAATATTCACTTTTATGCCTTGTAGATTCAATCTGTCCTCTTTCGCTGACTGATGTTTTGCTCCACCCATTTCAGTTCTACTCTTCTCCTCATCCATTCCTCCATTGAAATACTTCTCAGCATCGAATATGCTGATTTCTCCATCTTCTGTTAATTTTCTGTGCGAGTTTATTTGGTAGGGTTGGAGCTTGGTAGTGGCAGTAGACCAGTTATGGGTTGATTCTGCAAGTGTTTGGATGTTGATGTGTTTGGCATTGCTGATATAAGAAGAAAAGGAGGCATCACAAATATCGATACTTCTGTTTATGTTTCTGTGGGTATGTGTAAGGCTTGTACTTGTAATACAGGCTGATGTTAATGTGGTCGTGGCCATAAAATCGTGTTGGGTGAAGCAACCAATATGGAAAAAGAAATATTAAGAGATGGGGGAATAATATATGTAGCGTGGAACCTTCATGTATGAGCCTCTGTGATTCTTATAGAGCAGTGTAGCAATTTAGCGGTTGGTGGTGAAATGAAGTGACTTCTGTAAACCAGTGCTCTGTGGTGAAGTAGATTGTAAGCAAGTTCGACCAAGGAGAAAAAACTGTTTTGATGAAAGTTATTGTAGAATGATTGATGTAGAGGACTTTGAAAAAGGATCTTTTGGGGGGAGTTATAAGAAGCTTAAGAGACTAAAACAAAGGCAAGTTTTCAAAAGAGGGAAGAAAGAAGATAAGAAAGTAAAGCGACCTGGGCAAAAATTTTTGACAGAAAGCAGATCGTGGGACTTTGAGAGAAAAGATGAAATGAGTAGAGAAGTATGGTTGAGGATCTGAGGCTATCTTGTTCTGTTAAGTAGTCTCATTACGAGTGCAGGATACTAAAGGGGTGGGACCACATGCTTGGAGCGAAATTGACATTTTTTTGTCATAGTAGTTGGAAAAGTGAAGACGTGCTTGATTAGTATTATCAGCAACTTTTCTATAGCAACTTAAGTATTACCCCCTTTGTTCACCAAAAAAACACTTCCCTTTGTTCACAGTTGGATAAGAAGTGAAGCTGAACGACTGTCTTTGCTATTCAGATAGTCTTCGGTGGAACTTGAGCGAGACAGTTACCTTTTAGTGGACATGATTCATTTTGATTGTCTGAGTGGTGACTAATGACTATAGGCTATCAATTATAATAAGAATTCATTTTTCTTTTGATAGAAACTTGTTTTTTTTTCTTTTACTATCAGATTTAGTCATTTAGTTAACTTTGACGTAAATATGGTAATTATATATATATTCTGGTATCATATTGCATTGTATTGAATTGGTAGAGCCGAACAGATTAAGATGTTCAATGGTTATTATATTTATAGCAATATTGAGCTGAAATAATGCTGAATAGTTAATTGTTAGAGACTTTTGCATGTTCTGATCCTCTAAATTACTGGTGTCACTTTTGTTTTAATATTTTGATTCATGCTTTGTATAGTTTGTACAATGCAGAATGCACATGCTCGACTATCGACTGTTAAAACACATCTTTCTCTGGGATGAAACTGAAATACATTATAGGATTATGTTGGACTATCTCTTGAAAATCTTTCCTATGTGATAAATTACCAATTGTACTTTGGAGCTTATGAATACAGGTAGGGTTTTTACTTGGTTAAACTTTTTTTATATTCAACAGTATTTTTCACTGCAGAAGAACATGTATGTGAGTTTTTTTTTTTTTAACATACGACTATGTGACTAATAACTATTAACAACTGGTGGGTTCCTGCATGGGTAAACACTAGGGGTGCTTATCGAGCCTATCGAGCCGAGTATTGGTATGCTCGTGCCGAGCCCAAATTTCAAACGAGCTTTTGTTTGTGATCAAACTCGGCTCGTTAAGCCTATCGAACGAGCTCGAGCCGAACTTTTATCGAGCGAGTCCGAGCCGAGCTCGAGCTACTCGGCTAAATCACATATAAAAATAGTGTTCGAGCCGAAAAAATCGAGCTTTGGTATGTTCGAGCTCGGCTAATTTCTTATCGAGCCGAGCCCAAATTTCAAACGAGCTTTTGTTTGTGCTCAAACTCGGCTCGTTAAGCTTATCGAACGAGCTCGAGCCGAGCTTTTATCGAGCAAGCCCGAGCCGAGCTCGAGCTGCTCGGTTTGATAAGCACCCCTAGTAAACACAGATCCAGCAATGATGTTGACTATGGAAACTGACACTTTGTAGTGTCAAATTTGTTATTTTTGGGACCATATAAGATGAATGAACTGTCCTTATACGAATAGTTGGCAATTTTGATTTGATTTGATTTATTTGGGCATGTATAGAGGGAATTTGCTTTGAAGCATTAGATGCTGTCTGGCTTGCTGCAAGTTCTGCAACTGCAACCATCTACCTAGAGTTTATATCTTAACATACTTGTGAAAGACATTAAACTTACTTTAGATGTTTGCTTGTTCTCCTCTGACAGCGGTAAGCTAGTCCTCTGGTAAAGGTAGTTAATATTCCCCGAGTGATCAGTGTTGTATGAATTCAGTATTTTCATTGATCTGTCCTTTACAGTGCCAATCCAAGAGTATGACTGTTAAGGGTGGAAAAAGATTGTCTAGTAAATTTAGATGTTTATATTATTGAGACTCAGATGGTTGATGATGAGAATTTGAGATACTGTATGTGCTCTTTAGTCTTTACAATCCTGAGTTTAGTGCTCTTTTAATTTTTAGTTTTGTTTTCATCAGAAGAGAATCATATTTTAAATAGAGTTAGGACATGATCGAGCTGAACACTGAATACTCTGTGATTTTGTGAGCATCAACATCTCTTTATTTTTATTTTTTTATGTAATCAGAGGTTTTTCTCTTCTTCTTTTTTCGGTGAAGGGATAACATCAGACTATCAGAGATTCAGAGGTGTGCAATCCCTTGGATTTCCACAGAAGTTATATTCTCAGGGTGGTGAAAGGTTCAAAAATTGTCTACCCTTCTAATCCAACTACTGTATATGCAAAAACTGCTTTGCTTGAGAGTGGTTAAATATGTGAGTGGGTCTAAGGCCCAAAGGCTTGAATTGAATACAATTTTTATTGAGAGTACAGAAAGGTACTGTACAGTAAGCTGAGAACTTAAACTCTTAAAGTACAATAAGGTTAATTAGCTTAAACAACTAGCAGACAATTGCTATTAATATACTAATAAATATAGTAATTCTTAATTTAATTAAGTCAAAACAAAAATAAGAAAAGGAGATCGAAAAAAAGTATCTACATGCAACTCACCAAGTAGCAATATGGCATGGTCTATTGGTCTATAATGACGACTTTACAAACAACTTTATACAGTATGTTATTAGACTCTAGTTTTCTAAATTCTTTTTGAAAAAAGGAAAAAAGGAATATGGTTAGACGAGTGTTTGCTCCTAAGTAAGTGATATGCATATGCTTATTGCTCAGAATCTCAGATGATCTACACATTTTTAAAATTCATGGACAGAAACAAATGGGCAACATCAGCCGAGACCAACGTATATTAAGCCTCTTAACAGCGCATGGAACACGCGCAATATTTAATATAGCTCCAAAATGTCAGGGAACATGAACCTCTCGCATTCCATGAAATCAAATACTAATAATCAATACCAGCAGCGAACAACCTGTTACAACGTTGACATTCTTAAAAATCACAAAAATCCCATCTCAAGATTAATCCAACGGTTTTACAACTGAACATATGTCTTCTTCATAAGGGTAATTTCGTCATTCTATGTACTTCATCACTATAAAGTTCTAGAGCGAGAAGAGACAAACAGAGAGAGCGAGCGAGCGGTATTTGACTGGAAAAGTACACTTGAGGGTCAAATAAACA